>CAJHQQ010004048.1:0-33638 GCA_905132885.1 Moricandia moricandioides
AATCAAGATGAAAATGCAAAATCTCCAAACAAGGTAAAAAATAAACTTGAATCACTTCGATTAAAAGTGGAATAACTTCTTCATCATAACTCGTATGATATTGAATTCAACTTCAGGGTGATTATCCACTGATTTATGAGTCCAAATCAAGCTTCTTACATCATGATTCATTCTGTTTGATATATAATCAAGAAGAAATTGCAAAATCTCCAAACAAGATAAACTGGAATCTCTTCGGTTAAAAGTGGATAACTTTCTTCAGCATAACTCCTATGATATTGATTCAACTTCAGGGTGATTATCCACTGATTTATGAGTCCAAATAAAGATTCTTACATCGTGATTCATTCTGTTTTATTAGAATCAAGAAGAAATTACAAAATCTCCAAACAGGGTAAACTGGAATCACTTCGGTTAAAAGTGGGATAACTTCTTCATCATAACTCCTATGATATTGATTCAACTTCAGGGCGATTATCCACTGATTTATGATTCCAAATCAAGCTTCTTACATCTTCATTTATTCTGGTTTAACTAGAATCAAGGAGAAAATTGCAAAATTTCCAAACTGGACAAACTGGAATCACTTCGGTTAAAAGTGGGATAATTTCTTCATCATAACTCCTATGATATTGATTCAACTTCAGGGTGATTATCCATTAATTTATTAGTCCAAATCAATCTTATTACATCGTGATTCATTCTTGTTTGATTAGAATCAAGAAGAAATTGCAAAATCTCCAAACAGCGTAAATTGGAATCACTTCGGTTAAAAGTGGGGTAACTTCTTCATCATAACTCCTATGATATTGATTCAACTTTAGGGTGATTATCCATTGATTTATGAGTCCAAATCAAGCTTCTTAAATCGTGATTCATACTGGTTTGATTAGAATCAAGATGAAAATGCAAAATCGCCAAACAGGGTAAACTGAAATCACATTGGTTAATGGTGGGATAACTTCTTCACCATAACTCCTATGATATTGATTCAAATTCAGGGTGATTATACACTGATTTATGAGTCCAAATCAAGCTTCTTACATCGTGATTCATTCTGCTTGATTAGAATCAAGAAGAAATTGCCAAATCTCAAAACAGGGTAAACTAGAATGACCTCGGTTAAAAGTGGGATAACTTCTTCGTCATAACTCCTATGATATTGATTCAATTTCAGGGTGATTATAAACTGATTTATGATTCCAAATCAAGCTTCTTACATCGTGATTCATTCTGGTTTAACTAGAATTAAGAAGAAATTGAAAAAATCTCCAAAACAGGGTAAACTTGGTTCACTTCGGTTAAAAGTGGGATAACTTCTTCATCATAACTCCTATGATATTGATTCAAATTCAGGGTGATTATCCACTGATTTATGATTCCAAAACAATCTTCTTACATCGTGATTCATTCTGGTTTAACTAGAATCAAGAAGAAATTGCAAAATTTCCAAAAAGGACAAACTGGAATCACTTCGGTTAAAAGTGGGATAACTTCTTCATCATAACTCCTATGATATTGATTCAACTTCAGGGTGATTATCCACTGATTTATGAGTCCAAATCAAGCGTCTTACATCATGATTCATTCTGGTTTGATTAGAATCAAGATAAAAATGCAAAATCTCCAAACAGGGTAAACTGTAAACTTGAATCACTTCGATTAAAAGTGGAATAACTTCTTCATCATAAGTTGTATGATATTTATTCAACTTCAGGGTGATTATCCACTGATTTATGAGTCCAAATCAAGCTTCTTACATCGTGATTCATTCTGTTTTGATTAGAATCAAAAAGAAATTGCAAAATCTCCAAACAAGATAAACTGGAATCTCTTCGGTTAAAAGTGGGATAACTTCTTCATCATAACTCCTATGATATTGATTCAACTTCAGGGTGATTAGCCACTTATTTATGAGTCTAATTCAAGCTTCTTACATCGTGATTCATTCTGATTTGGTTAGAATCAAGAAGAAATTGCAAAATCTCCAAACAGAATAAATTGGAATCACTTCGGTTAAAAGTGAGGTAACTTCTTCATCATAACTCCTACGATATTGATTCAACTTCAGGGTGATTATCCATTGATTTATGAGTCCAAATCAAGCTTCTTACATCATGATTCATTCTGGTTTGATTAGAATCAAGATGAAAATGCAAAATCTCCAAACAGGGTAAACAATAAACTTGAATCACTTCGATTAAAAGTGGAATAACTTCTTCATCATAACTCGTATGATATTGATTCAACTTCAGGGTGATTATCCACTGATTTATGATTCCAAATCAAGCTTCTTACATCATGATTCATTCTGTTTTGATTAGAATCAAGAAGAAATTGCAAAATCTCCAAACAAGATAAACTGGAATCTCTTCGGTTAAAAGTGGGATAACTTCTTCAGCATAACTCCTATGATATTGATTCAACTTCAGGGTGATTATCCACTGATTTATGAGTCCAAATAAAACTTCTTACATCGTGATTCATTCTGTTTTTATTAGAATCAAGAAGAAATTACAAAATCTCCAAACAGGGTAAACTGGAATCACTTCGGTTAAAAGTGGGATAACTTCTTCATCATAACTCCTATGATATTGATTCAACTTCAGGGCGATTATCCATTGATTTATGATTCCAAATCAAGCTTCTTACATGTTCATTTATTCTGGTTTAACTAGAATCAAGGAGAAATTGCAAAATTTCCAAACTGGACAAACTGGAATCACTTCGGTTAAAAGTGGGATAACTTCTTCATCATAACTCCTATGATATTGATTCAACTTCAGGGTGATTATCCATTAATTTATTAGTCCAAATCAATCTTATTACATCGTGATTCATTCTTGTTTGATTAGAATCAAGAAGAAATTGCAAAATCTCCAAACAGCGTAAATTGGAATCACTTCGGTTAAAAGTGGGGTAACTTCTTCATCATAACTCCTATGATATTGATTCAACTTTAGGGTGATTATCTATTGATTTATGAGTCCAAATCAAGCTTCTTAAATCGTGATTCATACTGGTTTGATTAGAATCAAGATGAAAATGCAAAATCGCCAAACAGGGTAAACTGAAATCACATTGGTTAATGGTGGGATAACTTCTTCACCATAACTCCTATGATATTGATTCAACTTCAGGGTGATTATACACTGATTTATGAGTCCAAATCAAGCTTCTTACATCGTGATTCATTCTGCTTGATTAGAATCAAGAAGAAATTGCCAAATCTCAAAACAGGGTAAACTAGAATCACCTCGGTTAAAAGTGGGATAACTTCTTCGTCATAACTCCTATGATATTGATTCAATTTCAGGGTGATTATAAACTGATTTATGATTCCAAATCAAGCTTCTTACATCGTGATTCATTCTGGTTTAACTAGAATTAAGAAGAAATTGAAAAAATCTCCAAAACAGGGTAAACTTGAATCACTTCGGTTAAAAGTGGGATAACTTCTTCATCATAACTCCTGTGATATTGATTCAAATTCAGGGTGATTATCCACTGATTTATGATTCAAAAACAATCTTCTTACATCGTGATTCATTCTGGTTTAACTAGAATCAAGAAGAAATTGCAAAATTTCCAAAAAGGACAAACTGGAATCACTTCGGTTAAAAGTGGGATAACTTCTTCATCATAACTCCTATGATATTGATTCAACTTCAGGGTGATTATCCACTGATTGATGAGTCCAAATCAAGCGTCTTACATCATGATTCATTCTGGTTTGATTAGAATCAAGATAAAAATGCAAAATCTCCAAACAGGGTAAACTGTAAACTTGAATCACTTCGATTAAAAGTGGAATAACTTCTTCATCATAACTTGTATGATATTTATTCAACTTCAGGGTGATTATCCACTGATTTATGAGTCAAAATCAAGCTTCTTACATCGTGATTCATTCTGTTTTGATTAGAATCAAAAAGAAATTGCAAAATCTCCAAACAAGATAAACTGGAATCTCTTTGGTTAAAAGTGGGATAACTTCTTCATCATAACTCCTATGATATTGATTCAACTTCAGGGTGATTATCCACTGATTTATGAGTTCAAATCAAGATTCTTACATCGTGATTCATTCTGGTTTGATTCGAATCAAGAAGAAAATGCAAAATCTCCAAACAGGATAAATTGGAATCACTTCGGTTAAAGGTGGGATAACTTCTTCATCATAACTCCTATGATATTGATTCAACTTCAGGGTTATTATAAACTGATTTATGAGGCCAAATAAAGCTTCTTAAATCGTGATTTATTCTGGATTGATTAGAATCAAGAAGAAATTGCAAAATCTCCAAAAAGGGTAAATTGGAATCACTTCGGTTAAAAGTGAGGTAACTTCTTCATCATAACTCCTATGATATTGATTCAACTTCAGGGTGATTATCCACTGATTTATGAGTCCAAATCAAGCTTCTTACATCATGATTCATTCTGGTTTGATTAGAATCAAGATGAAAATGCAAAATCTCCAAACAGGGTAAATTGGAATCACTTCGGTTAAAAGTGGGGTAACTTCTTCATCATAACTCCTATGATATTGATTCAACTTCAGGGTGATTATCCATTGATTTATGAGTCCAAATCAAGCTTCTTACATCGTGATTCATACTGGTTTGATTAGAATCAAGATGAAAATGCAAAATCGCCAAACAGGGTAAACTGAAATCACATTGGTTAAAAGTGGGATAACTTCTTCACCATAACTCCTATGATATTGATTCAACTTCAAGGTGATTATACACTGATTTATGAGTCCAAATCAAGCTTTTTACATCGTGATTCATTCTGGCTTGATTAGAATCAAGAAGAAATTGCCAAATCTCAAAACAGGGTAAACTAGAATCACCTCGGTTAAAAGTGGGATAACTTCTTCGTCATAACTCCTATGATATTGATTCAATTTCAGGGTGATTATAAACTGATTTATGATTCCAAATCAAGCTTCTTACATCTTGATTCATTCTGGTTTAACTAGAATTAAGAAGAAATTGCAAAATCTCCAAAACAGGGTAAACTTGAATCACTTCGGTTAAAAGTGGGATAACTTCTTCATCATAACTCCTATGATATTGATTCAAATTCAGGGTGATTATCCACTTATTTATGATTCCAAATCAATCTTCTTACATCGTGATTCATTCTGGTTTAACTAGAATCAAGAAGAAATTGCAAAATTTCCAAACAGGACAAACTGGAATCACTTCGGTTAAAAGTGGGATAACTTCTTCATCATAACTCCTATGATATTGATTCAACTTCAGGGTGATTATCCACGGATTTATGAGTCTAAATCAAGCTTCTTACATCGTTATTCATTCTGGTTTGATTAGAATCAAGAAGAAAATGCAAAATCTCCAAACATGGTAAAATGGAATCACTTCGGTTAAAGGTGGGATAACTTCTTCATCATAACTCCTATGATATTGATTTAACTTCAGGGTGATTATAAACTGATTTATGAGTCCAAATCAAGCTTCTTACATCGTGATTCATTCTGGTTTGATTAGAATCAAGAAGAAATTGCAAAATCTCCAAATAGGGTAAACTGCAATCATTTCGGTAAAAGTGGGACAACTTCTTCATCATAACTCCTATGATATTGATTCAACTTCAGGGTGATTATCCACTGATTTATGAGTCCAAATCAATCTTCTTACATTGTGATTCATTCTGGTTTGATTAGAATCAAGAAAAATTGCAAAATCTCCAAACAGGGTAAACTGGAATCACTTCGATTAAAAGTGGAATAACTTCTTCATCATAACTCCTATGATATTGATTCAACTTCAGGGTGATTATCCACTGATTTATGAGTCCAAATCAAGCTTCTTACATTGTGATTCATTCAGTTTTGATTATAATCAAGAAGAAATTGCAAAATCTCCAAACAGGATAAACTGGAATCTCTTCAATTAAAAGTGGGATAACTTCTTCATCATATTTCCTATGATATTGATTAAACTTCAGGGTGATTATCCACTGATTTATGAGTCCAAATCAAGATTCTTACATCGTGATTCATTCTTTTTTGATTAGAATCAAGAAGAAAATGTAAAATCAACAAACAGTATAAATTGGAATCACTTTGGTTAAAAGTGGAATAACTTCTTCATCATAACTTTTATGATATTGATTCAACTTCAGGGTGATTATCCACTAATTTATGAGTCCAAATCAAGCTTCTTACATCGTGATTCATTATGGTTTCATTAGAATCAAGAAGAAATTGCAAAATCTCAAAACAGGGTAAACAAGAATTACTTCAATTAAAAGTGGGATAACTTCTTCATCATAACTCCTATGATATTGATTCAACTTCAGGGTGATTATCCACTGATATATGAGTCCAAATTAAGCTTCTTACATCGTGATTCATTCTTGTTTAACTAGAATCAAGAAGAAATTGCAAAATCTTCATACATGGTAAACATGAATTACTTCGATTAAAAGTGGGATAACTTCTTCATCATAACTCCTATGATATTGATTCAACTTCAGGGTGATTATCCACTGATTTATGAGTCCAAATCAAGCTTCTTACATCGTGATTCATTCTGGTTTGGTTAAAATCAAGAAGAAATTGCAAAATCTCCAAACAGGGTAAATTGGAATCACTTCGGTTAAAAGTGAGGTAACTTCTCCATCATAGCTCCTATGATATTCATTAAACTTCAGGGTGATTATCCACTGATTTATGAGTCCAAATCAACCTTCTTACATCGTGATTCATTCTGGTTTGATTAGAATCAAGATGAAAATGCAAAATCTCCAAACAGGGTAAACTGGAATCACTTTGGTTAAAGGTGGGATAACTTCTTAACCATAACTTCTATGATATTGATTCAACTTTAAGGCGATTATACACTGATTTATGAGTCCAAATTAAGCTTCTTACATCGTGATTCATTCTGGCTTGAGAATCAAGAAGAAATTGCCAAATTTCAAAACATGGTAAACTAGAATCACGTTGGTTAAAAGTGGAATAACTTCTTCGTCATAACTCCTCTGATATTTATTCAACTTCAGGGTGATTAGCCACTTATTTATGAGTCTAATTCAAGCTTCTTACATCGTGATTCATTCTGATTTGATTAGAATCAAGAAGAAATTGCAAAATCTCCAAACAGGATAAATTGGAATCACTTCGGTTAAAAGTGAGGTAACTTCTTCATCATAACTCCTATGATATTGATTCAACTTCAGGGTGATTATCCATTGATTTATGAGTCCAAATCAAGCTTCTTACATCATGATTCATTCTGGTTTGATTAGAATCAAGATGAAAATGCAAAATCTCCAAACAGGGTAAACAATAAACTTGAATCACTTCGATTAAAAGTGGAATAACTTCTTCATCATAACTCGTATGATATTGATTCAACTTCAGGGTGATTATCCACTGATTTATGAGTCCAAATCAAGCTTCTTACATCATGATTCATTCTGTTTTGATTAGAATGAAGAAGAAATTGCAAAATCTCCAAACAAGATAAACTGGAATCTCTTCGGTTAAAAGTGGGATAACTTCTTCAGCATAACTCCTATGATATTGATTCAACTTCAGGGTGATTATCCACTGATTATGAGTCCAAATAAAGATTCTTACATCGTGATTCATTCTGTTTTTATTAGAATCAAGAAGAAATTACAAAATCTCCAAACAGGGTAAACTGGAATCACTTCGGTTAAAAGTGGGATAACTTCTTCATCATAACTCCTATGATATTGATTCAACTTCAGGGCGATTATCCACTGATTTATGATTCCAAATCAAGCTTCTTACATCTTCATTTATTCTGGTTTAACTAGAATCAAGGAGAAATTGCAAAATTTCCAAACTGGACAAACTGGAATCACTTCGGTTAAAAGTGGGATAACTTCTTCATCATAACTCCTATGATATTGATTCAACTTCAGGGTGATTATCCATTAATTTATTAGTCCAAATCAATCTTATTACATCGTGATTCATTCTTGTTTGATTAGAATCAAGAAGAAATTGCAAAATCTCCAAACAACGTAAATTGGAATCACTTCGGTTAAAAGTGGGGTAACTTCTTCATCATAACTCCTATGATATTGATTCAACTTTAGGGTGATTATCCATTGATTTATGAGTCCAAATCAAGCTTCTTAAATCGTGATTCATACTGGTTTGATTAGAATCAAGATGAAAATGCAAAATCGCCAAACAGGGTAAACTGAAATCACATTGGTTAATGGTGGGATAACTTATTCACCATAACTCCTATGATATTGATTCAACTTCAGGGTGATTATACACTGATTTATGAGTCCAAATCAAGCTTCTTACATCGTGATTCATTCTGCTTGATTAGAATCAAGAAGAAATTGCCAAATCTCAAAACAGGGTAAACTAGAATCACCTCGGTTAAAAGTGGGATAACTTCTTCGTCATAACTCCTATGATATTGATTCAATTTCAGGGTGATTATAAACTGATTTATGATTCCAAATCAAGCTTCTTAAATCGTGATTCATTCTGGTTTAACTAGAATTAAGAAGAAATTGAAAAAATCTCCAAAACAGAGTAAACTTGAATCACTTCGGTTAAAAGTGGGATAACTTCTTCATCATAACTCCTATGATATTGATTCAAATTCAGGGTGATTATCCACTGATTTATGATTCCAAAACAATATTCTTACATCGTGATTCATTCTGGTTTAACTAGAATCAAGAAGAAATTGCAAAATTTCCAAAAAGGACAAACTGGAATCACTTCGGTTAAAAGTGGGATAACTTCTTCATCATAACTCCTATGATATTGATTCAACTTCAGGGTGATTATCCACTGATTTATGAGTCCAAATCAAGCGTCTTACATCATGATTCATTCTGGTTTGATTAGAATCAAGATAAAAATGCAAAATCTCCAAACAGGGTAAACTGTAAACTTGAATCACTTCGATTAAAAGTGGAATAACTTCTTCATCATAACTTGTATGATATTTATTCAACTTCAGGGTGATTATCCACTGATTTATGAGTCCAAATCAAGCTTCTTACATCGTGATTCATTCTGTTTTGATTAGAATCAAAAAGAAATTGCAAAATCTCCAAACAAGATAAACTGGAATCTCTTCGGTTAAAAGTGGGATAACTTCTTCATCATAACTCCTATGATATTGATTCAACTTCAGGGTGATTAGCCACTTATTTATGAGTCTAATTCAAGCTTCTTACATCGTGATTCATTCTGATTTGATTAGAATCAAGAAGAAATTGCAAAATCTCCAAACAGGATAAATTGGAATCACTTCGGTTAAAAGTGAGGTAACTTCTTCATCATAACTCCTATGATATTGATTCAACTTCAGGGTGATTATCCATTGATTTATGAGTCCAAATCAAGCTTCTTACATCATGATTCATTCTGGTTTGATTAGAATCAAGATGAAAATGCAAAATCTCCAAACAGGGTAAACAATAAACTTGAATCACTTCGATTAAAAGTGGAATAACTTCTTCATCATAACTCGTATGATATTGATTCAACTTCAGGGTGATTATCCACTGATTTATGAGTCCAAATCAAGCTTCTTACATCATGATTCATTCTGTTTTGATTAGAATCAAGAAAAAATTGCAAAATCTCCAAACAATATAAACTGGAATCTCTTCGGTTAAAAGTGGGATAACTTCTTCAGCATAACTCCTATGATATTGATTCAACTTCAGGGTGATTATCCACTGATTTATGAGTCCAAATAAAGATTCTTACATCGTGATTCATTCTGTTTTTATTAGAATCAAGAAGAAATTACAAAATCTCCAAACAGGGTAAACTGGAATCACTTCGGTTAAAAGTTGGATAACTTCTTCATCATAACTCCTATGATATTGATTCAACTTCAGGGCGATTATCCACTGATTTATGATTCCAAATCAAGCTTCTTACATCTTCATTTATTCTGGTTTAACTAGAATCAAGGAGAAATTGCAAAATTTCCAAACTGGACAAACTGGAATCACTTCGGTTAAAAGTGGGATAACTTCTTCATCATAACTCCTATGATATTGATTCAACTCCAGGGTGATTATCCATTAATTTATTAGTCCAAATCAATCTTATTACATCGTGATTCATTCTTGTTTGATTAGAATCAAGAAGAAATTGCAAAATCTCCAAACAGCGTAAATTGGAATCACTTCGGTTAAAAGTGGGGTAACTTCTTCATCATAACTCCTATGATATTGATTCAACTTTAGGGTGATTATCCATTGATTTATGAGTCCAAATCAAGCTTCTTAAATCGTGATTCATACTGGTTTGATTAGAATCAAGATGAAAATGCAAAATCGCCAAACAGGGTAAACTGAAATCACATTGGTTAATGGTGGGATAACTTCTTCACCATAACTCCTATGATATTGATTCAACTTCAGGGTGATTATACACTGATTTATGAGTCCAAATCAAGCTTCTTACATCGTGATTCATTCTGCTTGATTAGAATCAAGAAGAAATTGCCAAATCTCAAAACAGGGTACACTAGAATCACCTCGGTTAAAAGTGGGATAACTTCTTCGTCATAACTCCTATGATATTGATTCAATTTCAGGGTGATTATAAACTGATTTATGCTTCCAAATCAAGCTTCTTACATCGTGATTCATTCTGGTTTAACTAGAATTAAGAAGAAATTGAAAAAATCTCCAAAACAGGGTAAACTTGAATCACTTCGGTTAAAAGTGGGATAACTTCTTCATCATAACTCCTATGATATTGATTCAAATTCAGGGTGATTATCCACTGATTTATGATTCAAAAACAATCTTCTTACATCGTGATTCATTCTGGTTTAACTAGAATCAAGAAGAAATTGCAAAATTTCCAAAAAGGACAAACTGGAATCACTTCGGTTAAAAGTGGGATAACTTCTTCATCATAACTCCTATGATATTGATTCAACTTCAGGGTGATTATCCACTGATCCAAATCAAGCGTCTTACATCATGATTCATTCTGGTTTGATTAGAATCAAGATAAAAATGCAAAATCTCCAAACAGGGTAAACTGTAAACTTGAATCACTTCGATTAAAAGTGGAATAACTTCTTCATCATAACTTGTATGATATTTATTCAACTTCAGGGTGATTATCCACTGATTTATGAGTCCAAATCAAGCTTCTTACATCGTGATTCATTCTGTTTTGATTAGAATCAAAAAGAAATTGCAAAATCTCCAAACAAGATAAACTGGAATCTCTTCGGTTAAAAGTGGGATAACTTCTTCATCATAACTCCTATGATATTGATTCAACTTCAGGGTGATTATCCACTGATTTATGAGTTCAAATCAAGATTCTTACATCGTGATTCATTCTGGTTTGATTCGAATCAAGAATAAAATGCAAAATCTCCAAACAGGGTAAACTGGAATCACTTCGGTTAAAGGTGGGATAACTTCTTCATCATAACTCCTATGATATTGATTCAACTTCAGGGTTATTATAAACTGATTTATGAGGCCAAATAAAGCTTCTTAAATCGTGATTTATTCTGGATTGATTAGAATCAAGAAGAAATTGCAAAATCTCCAAAAAGGGTAAATTGGAATCACTTCGGTTAAAAGTGAGGTAACTTCTTCATCATAACTCCTATGATATTGATTCAACTTCAGGGTGATTATCCACTGATTTATGAGTCCAAATCAAGCTTCTTACATCATGATTCATTCTGGTTTGATTAGAATCAAGATGAAAATGCAAAATCTCCAAACAGGGTAAATTGGAATCACTTCGGTTAAAAGTGGGGTAACTTCTTCATCATAACTCCTATGATATTGATTCAACTTCAGGGTGATTATCCATTGATTTATGAGTCCAAATCAAGCTTCTTACATCGTGATTCATACTGGTTTGATTAGAATCAAGATGAAAATGCAAAATCGCCAAACAGGGTAAACTGAAATCACATTGGTTAAAGGTGGGATAACTTCTTCACCATAACTCCTATGATATTGATTCAACTTCAAGGTGATTATACACTGATTTATGAGTCCAAATCAAGCTTTTTACATCGTGATTCATTCTGGCTTGATTAGAATCAAGAAGAAATTGCCAAATCTCAAAACAGGGTAAACTAGAATCACCTCGGTTAAAAGTGGGATAACTTCTTCGTCATAACTCCTATGATATTGATTCAATTTCAGGGTGATTATAAACTGATTTATGATTCCAAATCAAGCTTCTTACATCTTGATTCATTCTGGTTTAACTAGAATTAAGAAGAAATTGCAAAATCTCCAAAACAGGGTAAACTTGAATCACTTCGGTTAAAAGTGAGATAACTTCTTCATCATAACTCCTATGATATTGATTCAAATTCAGGGTGATTATCCACTTATTTATGATTCCAAATCAATCTTCTTACATCGTGATTCATTCTGGTTTAACTAGAATCAAGAAGAAATTGCAAAATTTCCAAACAGGACAAACTGGAATCACTTCGGTTAAAAGTGGGATAACTTCTTCATCATAACTCCTATGATATTGATTCAACTTCAGGGTGATTATCCACGGATTTATGAGTCTAAATCAAGCTTCTTACATCGTTATTCATTCTGGTTTGATTAGAATCAAGAAGAAAATGCAAAATCTCCAAACATGGTAAAATGGAATCACTTCGGTTAAAGGTGGGATAACTTCTTCATCATAACTCCTATGATATTGATTTAACTTCAGGGTGATTATAAACTGATTTATGAGTCCAAATCAAGCTTCTTACATCGTGATTCATTCTGGTTTAATTAGAATCAAGAAGAAATTGCAAAATCTCCAAATAGGGTAAACTGCAATCATTTCGGTAAAAGTGGGACAACTTCTTCATCATAACTCCTATGATATTGATTCAACTTCAGGGTGATTATCCACTGATTTATGAGTCCAAATCAATCTTCTTACATTGTGATTCATTCTGGTTTGATTAGAATCAAGAAAAATTGCAAAATCTCCAAACAGGGTAAACTGGAATCACTTCGATTAAAAGTGGAATAACTTCTTCATCATAACTCCTATGATATTGATTCAACTTCAGGGTGATTATCCACTGATTTATGAGTCCAAATCAAGCTTCTTACATTGTGATTCATTCAGTTTTGATTATAATCAAGAAGAAATTGCAAAATCTCCAAACAGGATAAACTGGAATCTCTTCAGTTAAAAGTGGGATAACTTCTTCATCATATTTCCTATGATATTGATTAAACTTCAGGGTGACTATCCACTGATTTATGAGTCCAAATCAAGATTCTTACATCGTGATTTATTCTTTTTTGATTAGAATCAAGAAGAAAATGTAAAATCAACAAACAGTATAAATTGGAATCACTTTGGTTAAAAGTGGAATAACTTCTTCATCATAACTCTTATGATATTGATTCAACTTCAGGGTGATTATCCACTAATTTATGAGTCCAAATCAAGCTTCTTACATCGTGATTCATTATGGTTTCATTAGAATCAAGAAGAAATTGCAAAATCTCAAAACAGGGTAAACAAGAATTACTTCGATTAAAAGTGGGATAACGTCTTCATCATAAGTCCTATGATATTGATTCAACTTCAGGGTGATTATCCACTGATATATGAGTCCAAATTAAGCCTCTTACATCGTGATTCATTCTTGTTTAACTAGAATCAAGAAGAAATTGCAAAATCTTCATACATGGTAAACATGAATTACTTCGATTAAAAGTGGGATAACTTCTTCATCATAACTCCTATGTTATTGATTCAACTTCAGGGTGATTATCCACTGATTTATGAGTCCAAATCAAGCTTCTTACATCGTGATTCATTCTGGTTTGATTAAAATCAAGAAGAAATTGCAAAATCTCCAAACATGGTAAACTGTAATCACTTCGGTAGAAAGTGGGATAACTTCTTCATCATAACTCCTATGATATTGATTCAACTTTAGGGTGATTATCCACTAATTTATGAGTCCAAATAAAGCTTCTTACATCGTGATTCATTCTGGTTAGATTAGAATCAAGAAGAAATTGCAAAATCTCCAAACAGGGTAAACTGGAATCTCTTCGGTTAAAAGTGGGATAACTTCTTCATCATATTTCCTATGATATTGATTAAACTTCAGGGTGATTATCCACTGATTTATGAGTCCAAATCAAGATTCTTACATCGTGATTCATTCTGTTTTGATTAGAATCAAGAAGAAATTGCAAAATCAACAAACAGGATAAACTGGAATCACTTCGGTTAAAAGTGGAATAACTTCTTCATCATAACTCCTATGATATTGATTCAACTTCAGGGTGATTATCCACTGATTTATGAGTCCAAATAAAGCTTCTTACATCGTGATTCATTCTGGTTTGATTAGAATCAAGAAGAAAATGCAAAATCTCCAAACAGGGTAAACTGGAATCACTTCGGTTAAAGGTGGGATAACTTCTTCATCATAACTCCTATGATATTGATTCAACTTCAGGGTTATTATCACTGATTTATGAGTCCAAATCAAGCTTCTTACATCGTGATTCATTCTGGTTTGATTAGAATCAAGAAGAAATTGCAAAATCTCCAAACAGGGTAAACTGGAATCACTTCGGTTAAAAGTGGGATAACTTCTTCATCATAACTCCTATGATATTGATTCAACTTCAGGGTGATTATCCACTGATTTATGAGTCCAAATCAAGCTTCTTACATCGTGATTCATTCTGGTTTGATTAGAATCAAGAAGAAAATGCAAAATCTCCAAACAGGGTAAACTGGAATCACTTCGGTTAAAAGTGGGATAACTTCTTCATCATAACTCCTATGATATTGATTCAACTTCAGGGTGATTATCCACTGATTTATGAGTCCAAATCAAGCTTCTTACATCGTGATTCATTCTGGTTTGATTAGAATCAAGAAGAAATTGCAAAATCTCCAAACAGGGTAAACTGGAATCACTTCGGTTAAAGTGGGATAACTTCTTCATCATAACTCCTATGATATTGATTCAACTTCAGGGTGATTATACACTGATTTATGAGTCCAAATCAAGCTTCTTACATCGTGATTCATTCTGGCTTGATTAGAATCAAGAAGAAATTGCCAAATCTCAAAACAGGGTAAACTAGAATCACCTCGGTTAAAAGTGGGATAACTTCTTCGTCATAACTCCTATGATATTGATTCAATTTCAGGGTGATTATAAACTGATTTATGATTCCAAATCAAGCTTCTTACATCGTGATTCATTCTTGTTTAACTAGAATTAAGAAGAAATTGCAAAATCTCCAAAACAGGGTAAACTTAAATCACTTCGGTTAAAAGTGGGATAATTTCTTCATCATAACTCCTATGATATTGATTCAAATTCAGGGTGATTATCCACTTATTTATGATTCCAAATCAATCTTCTTACATCGTGATTCATTCTGGTTTAACTAGAATCAAGAAGAAATTGCAAAATTTCCAAACAGGACAAACTGGAATCACTTCGGTTAAAAGTGGGATAACTTCTTCATCATAACTCCTATGATATTGATTCAACTTCAGGGTGATTATCCACTGATTTATGAGTCCAAATCAAGCTTCTTACATCGTTATTCATTCTGGTTTGATTAGAATCAAGAAGAAATGCAAAATCTCCAAACAAGGTAAACTGGAATCACTTCGGTTAAAGTGGGATAACTTCTTCATCATAACTCCTATGATATTGATTCAACTTCAGGGTGATTATCAACTGATTTATGAGTCCAAATCAAGCTTCTTACATCGTGATTCATTCTGGTTTGATTAGAATCAAGAAGAAATTGCCAAAATCTCCAAATAGGGTAAACTGGAATCACTTCGGTTAAAAGTGGGATAACTTCTTCATCATAACTCCTATGATATTGATTCAACTTCAGGGTGATTATCCACTGATTTATGAGTCCAAATCAAGCTTCTTACATCGTGATTCATTCTGGTTTGATTAGAATCAAGAAGAAATTGCCAAATCTCAAAACAGGGTAAACTAGAATCATCTCGGTTAAAAGTGGGATAACTTCTTTGTCATAACTCCTATGATATTGATTCAACTTCAGGGTGATTATCCACTGATTTATGAGTCCAAATCAAGCTTCTTATATCGTAATTCATTCTGTTTTGATTATAATCAAGAAGAAATTGCAAAATCTCCAAACAGGGTAAACTGGAATCTCTTCGGTTAAAAGTGGGATAACTTATTCATCATATTTCCTATGATATTTATTAAACTTCAGGGTGATTATCCACTGATTTATGAGTCCAAATCAAGATTCTTACATCGTGATTCATTCTGTTTTGATTAGAATCAATAAGAAATTGCAAAATCAACAAACAGGATAAACTGGAATCACTTCGGTTAAAAGTGGAATAACTTCTTCATCATAACTCCTATGATATTGATTCAACTTCAGGGTGATTATCCACTAATTTATGAGTCCAAATCAAGCTTATTACATCGTGATTCATTCTGGTTTCATTAGAATCAAGAAGAAATTGCCAAATCTCAAAACAGGGTAAACTGGAATCACTTCGGTTAAAAGTGGGATAACTTCTTCATCATAACTCCTATGATATTGATTCAACTTCAGGGTGATTATCCACTGATTTATGAGTCCAAATCAAGCTTCTTACATCGTGATTCATTCTGGTTTAACTAGAATCAAGAAGAAATTGCAAAATCTCCAAACAGGGTAAACTGGAATCACTTCGGTTAAAAGTGGGATAACTTCTTCATCATAAATCCTATGATATTGATTCAACTTCAGGGTGATTATCCACTGATTTATGAGTCCAAATCAAGCTTCTTACATCGTGATTCATTCTGGTTTGATTAGAATCAAGAAGAAAATGCAAAATCTCCAAACATGGTAAACTGGAATCACTTCGGTTAAAGGTGGGATAACTTCTTCATCATAACTCCTATGATATTGATTTAACTTCAGGGTGATTATAAACTGATTTATGAGTCCAAATCAAGCTTCTTACATCGTGATTAATTCTGGTTAGATTAGAATCAAGAAGAAATTACAAAATCTCCAAACAGGGTAAGCTGGAATCTCTTCGGTTAAAAGTGGGATAACTTCTTCATCATATTTCCTATGATATTGATTAAACTTCAGGGTGATTATCCACTGATTTATGAGTCCAAATCAAGATTGTTACATCGTGATTCATTCTGTTTTGATTAGAATCAAGAAGAAATTGCAAAATCAACAAACAGGATAAACTGGAATCACTTCGGTTAAAAGTGGAATAACTTCTTCATCATAACTCCTTTGATATTGATTCAACTTCAGGGTGATTATCCACTAATTTATGAGTCCAAATCAAGCTTCTTACATCGTGATTCATTATGGTTTCATTAGAATCAAGAAGAAATTGCAAAATCTCAAAATAGGGTAAACAGGAATTACTTCGATTAAAAGTGGGATAACTTCTTCATCATAACTCCTATGATATTGATTCAACTTCAGGGTGATTATCCACTGATTTATGAGTCCAAATCAAGCTTCTTACATCGTGATTCATTCTGGTTTAATTAGAATCAAGAAGAAATTGCCAAATCTCCAAACAGGGTAAACTGGAATCACTTCGGTTAAAAGTGGGATAACTTCTTCATCATAACTCCTATGATATTGATTCAACTTCAGGGTGATTATCCACTGATTTATGAGTCCAAATCAAGCTTCTTACATCGTGATTCATTCTGTTTTGATTAGAATCAAGAAGAAATTGCAAAATCTCCAAACAGGGTAAACTGGAATCACTTCGGTTAAAGTGGGATAACTTCTTCATCATAACTCCTATGATATTGATTCAACTTCAGGGTGATTATCAACTGATTTATGAGTCCAAATAAAGCTTCTTACATCGTGATTCATTCTGGTTTGATTAGAATCAAGAAGAAATTGCAAATCTCCAAAACAGGGTAAACTGGAATCACTTCGGTTAAAAGTGGGATAACTTCTTCATCATAACACCTATGATATTGATTCAACTTCAGGGTGATTATCCACTGATTTATGAGTCCAAATCAAGCTTCTTACTTCGTGATTCATTCTGGTTTAACTAGAATCAAGAAGAAATTGCAAAATTTTCAAACAGGGTAAACTAGAATCACTTCGGTTAAAAGTGGGATAACTTCTTCATCATAACTCCTATGATATTGATTAAACTTCAGGGTGATTATCCACTGATTTATGAGTCCAAATCAAGCTTCTTACATCGTGATTCATTCTGGTTTGATTAGAATCAAGAAGAAAATGCAAAATCTCCAAATATGGTAAACTGAAATCACTTCGGTTAAAGGTGGGATAACTTCTTCATCATAACTCCTATGATATTGATTTAACTTCAGGGTGATTATAAACTGATTTATGAGTCCAAATCAAGCTTCTTACATTGTGATTCATTCTGGTTTCATTAGTATCAAGAAGAAATTGCAAAATATCTAAATAGGGTAAACTGGAATCACTTCGGTTAAAAGTGGGATAACTTCTTCATCATAACTCCTATGATATTGATTCAACTTCAGGGTGATTATCCACTGATTTATGAGTCCAAATCAAGCTTCTTACATCGTGATTCATTCTGGTTTGATTAGAATCAAGAAGAAATTGCAAAATCTCCAAACAGGGTAAACTGGAATCACTTCGGTTAAAAGTGGGATAACTTCTTCATCATAACTCCTATGATATTGATTCAACTTCAGGGTGATTATCCACTGATTTATGAGTCCAAATCAAGCTTCTTACATCGTGATTCATTCTGGTTTGATTAGAATCAAGAAGAAATTGCCAAATCTCCAAACAGGGTAAACTGGAATCACTTCGGTTAAAAGTGGGATAACTTCTTCATCATAACTCCTATGATATTGATTCAACTTCAGGGTGATTATCCACTGATTTATGAGTCCAAATCAAGCTTCTTACATCGTGATTCATTCTGGTTTTGATTAGAATCAAGAAGAAATTGCAAAATCTCCAAACAGGGTAAACTGGAATCACTTCGGTTAAAAGTGGGATAACTTCTTCATCATAACTCCTATGATATTGATTCAACTTCAGGGTGATTATCCACTGATTTATGAGTCCAAATCAAGCTTCTTACATCGTGATTCATTCTGGTTTATTAGAATCAAGAAGAAATTGCAAAATCTCCAAAACAGGGTAAACTGGAATCACTTCGGTTAAAAGTGGGATAACTTCTTCATCATAACTCCTATGATATTGATTCAACTTCAGGGTGATTATCCACTGATTTATGAGTCCAAATCAAGCTTCTTACATCGTGATTCATTCTGGTTTATTAGAATCAAGAAGAAATTGCAAAATCTCCAAACAGGGTAAACTGGAATCACTTCGGTTAAAAGTGGGATAACTTCTTCATCATAACTCCTATGATATTGATTCAACTTCAGGGTGATTATCCACTGATTTATGAGTCCAAATCAAGCTTCTTACATCGTGATTCATTCTGGTTTGATTAGAATCAAGAAGAAATTGCAAATCTCCAAACAGGGTAAACTGGAATCACTTCGGTTAAAAGTGGGATAACTTCTTCATCATAACTCCTATGATATTGATTCAACTTCAGGGTGATTATCCACTGATTTATGAGTCCAAATCAAGCTTCTTACATCGTGATTCATTCTGGTTTTGATTAGAATCAAGAAGAAATTGCAAAATCTCCAAACAGGGTAAACTGGAATCACTTCGGTTAAAAGTGGGATAACTTCTTCATCATAACTCCTATGATATTGATTCAACTTCAGGGTGATTATCCACTGATTTATGAGTCCAAATCAAGCTTCTTACATCGTGATTCATTCTGGTTTGATTAGAATCAAGAAGAAATTGCAAAATCTCCAAACAGGGTAAACTGGAATCACTTCGGTTAAAAGTGGGATAACTTCTTCATCATAACTCCTATGATATTGATTCAACTTCAGGGTGATTATCCACTGATTTATGAGTCCAAATCAAGCTTCTTACATCGTGATTCATTCTGGTTTTATTAGAATCAAGAAGAAATTGCAAAATCTCCAAACAGGGTAAACTGGAATCACTTCGGTTAAAAGTGGGATAACTTCTTCATCATAACTCCTATGATATTGATTCAACTTCAGGGTGATTATCCACTGATTTATGAGTCCAAATCAAGCTTCTTACATCGTGATTCATTCTGGTTTGATTAGAATCAAGAAAAAAATTGCAAAATCTCCAAACAGGGTAAACTGTAATCACTTCGGTTAAAGTGGGATAACTTCTTCATCATAACTCCTATGATATTGATTCAACTTCAGGGTGATTATCCACTGATTTATGAGTCCAAATCAAGCTTCTTACATCGTGATTCATTCTGGTTTGATTAGAATCAAGAAGAAATTGCAAAATCTCCAAATAGGGTAAACTGGAATCACTTCGGTTAAAAGTGGGATAACTTCTTCATCATAACTCCTATGATATTGATTCAACTTCAGGGTGATTATCCACTGATTTATGAGTCCAAATCAAGCTTCTTACATCGTGATTCATTCTGGTTTTATTAGAATCAAGAAGAAATTGCAAATCTCCAAACAGGGTAAACTGGAATCACTTCGGTTAAAAGTGGGATAACTTCTTCATCATAACTCCTATGATATTGATTCAACTTCAGGGTGATTATCCACTGATTTATGAGTCCAAATCAAGCTTCTTACATCGTGATTCATTCTGGTTTTATTAGTATCAAGAAGAAATTGCAAAATCTCCAAACAGGGTAAACTGGAATCACTTCGGTTAAAAGTGGGATAACTTCTTCATCATAACTCCTATGATATTGATTCAACTTCAGGGTGATTATCCACTGATTTATGAGTC
Organism: Moricandia moricandioides; assembly: GCA_905132885.1. Lineage (NCBI taxonomy): Eukaryota > Viridiplantae > Streptophyta > Magnoliopsida > Brassicales > Brassicaceae > Moricandia > Moricandia moricandioides. The sequence goes on from CAJHQQ010004048.1 coordinate 20,887, forward strand.
CAAATCAAGCTTCTTACATCGTGATTCATTCTGTTTTGATTAGAATCAAGAAGAAATTGCAAATCTCCAAACAGGGTAAACTGGAATCACTTCGGTTAAAAGTGGGATAACTTCTTCATCATAACTCCTATGATATTGATTCAACTTCAGGGTGATTATCCACTGATTTATGAGTCCAAATCAAGCTTCTTACATCGTGATTCATTCTGGTTTTATTAGTATCAAGAAGAAATTGCCAAATCTCCAAACAGGGTAAACTGGAATCACTTCGGTTAAAAGTGGGATAACTTCTTCATCATAACTCCTATGATATTGATTCAACTTCAGGGTGATTATCCACTGATTTATGAGTCCAAATCAAGCTTCTTACATCGTGATTCATTCTGGTTTTATTAGTATCAAGAAGAAATTGCCAAATCTCCAAACAGGGTAAACTGGAATCACTTCGGTTAAAAGTGGGATAACTTCTTCATCATAACTCCTATGATATTGATTCAACTTCAGGGTGATTATCCACTGATTTATGAGTCCAAATCAAGCTTCTTACATCGTGATTCATTCTGGTTTTATTAGTATCAAGAAGAAATTGCCAAATCTCCAAACAGGGTAAACTGGAATCACTTCGGTTAAAAGTGGGATAACTTCTTCATCATAACTCCTATGATATTGATTCAACTTCAGGGTGATTATCCACTGATTTATGAGTCCAAATCAAGCTTCTTACATCGTGATTCATTCTGGTTTTATTAGTATCAAGAAGAAATTGCCAAAATCTCCAAACAGGGTAAACTGGAATCACTTCGGTTAAAAGTGGGATAACTTCTTCATCATAACTCCTATGATATTGATTCAACTTCAGGGTGATTATCCACTGATTTATGAGTCCAAATCAAGCTTCTTACATCGTGATTCATTCTGGTTTTATTAGTATCAAGAAGAAATTGCCAAATCTCCAAACAGGGTAAACTGGAATCACTTCGGTTAAAAGTGGGATAACTTCTTCATCATAACTCCTATGATATTGATTCAACTTCAGGGTGATTATCCACTGATTTATGAGTCCAAATCAAGCTTCTTACATCGTGATTCATTCTGGTTTTATTAGAATCAAGAAGAAATTGCCAAATCTCCAAACAGGGTAAACTGGAATCACTTCGGTTAAAAGTGGGATAACTTCTTCATCATAACTCCTATGATATTGATTCAACTTCAGGGTGATTATCCACTGATTTATGAGTCCAAATCAAGCTTCTTACATCGTGATTCATTCTGGTTTTATTAGAATCAAGAAGAAATTGCAAAATCTCCAAACAGGGTAAACTGGAATCACTTCGGTTAAAAGTGGGATAACTTCTTCATCATAACTCCTATGATATTGATTCAACTTCAGGGTGATTATCCACTGATTTATGAGTCCAAATCAAGCTTCTTACATCGTGATTCATTCTGGTTTTATTAGTATCAAGAAGAAATTGCAAATCTCCAAACAGGGTAAACTGGAATCACTTCGGTTAAAAGTGGGATAACTTCTTCATCATAACTCCTATGATATTGATTCAACTTCAGGGTGATTATCCACTGATTTATGAGTCCAAATCAAGCTTCTTACATCGTGATTCATTCTGGTTTTATTAGTATCAAGAAGAAATTGCCAAATCTCCAAACAGGGTAAACTGGAATCACTTCGGTTAAAAGTGGGATAACTTCTTCATCATAACTCCTATGATATTGATTCAACTTCAGGGTGATTATCCACTGATTTATGAGTCCAAATCAAGCTTCTTACATCGTGATTCATTCTGGTTTTATTAGTATCAAGAAGAAATTGCCAAATCTCCAAACAGGGTAAACTGGAATCACTTCGGTTAAAAGTGGGATAACTTCTTCATCATAACTCCTATGATATTGATTCAACTTCAGGGTGATTATCCACTGATTTATGAGTCCAAATCAAGCTTCTTACATCGTGATTCATTCTGGTTTTATTAGTATCAAGAAGAAATTGCCAAATCTCCAAACAGGGTAAACTGGAATCACTTCGGTTAAAAGTGGGATAACTTCTTCATCATAACTCCTATGATATTGATTCAACTTCAGGGTGATTATCCACTGATTTATGAGTCCAAATCAAGCTTCTTACATCGTGATTCATTCTGGTTTTATTAGTATCAAGAAGAAATTGCCAAATCTCCAAACAGGGTAAACTGGAATCACTTCGGTTAAAAGTGGGATAACTTCTTCATCATAACTCCTATGATATTGATTCAACTTCAGGGTGATTATCCACTGATTTATGAGTCCAAATCAAGCTTCTTACATCGTGATTCATTCTGGTTTTATTAGTATCAAGAAGAAATTGCCAAATCTCCAAACAGGGTAAACTGGAATCACTTCGGTTAAAAGTGGGATAACTTCTTCATCATAACTCCTATGATATTGATTCAACTTCAGGGTGATTATCCACTGATTTATGAGTCCAAATCAAGCTTCTTACATCGTGATTCATTCTGGTTTTATTAGTATCAAGAAGAAATTGCCAAATCTCCAAACAGGGTAAACTGGAATCACTTCGGTTAAAAGTGGGATAACTTCTTCATCATAACTCCTATGATATTGATTCAACTTCAGGGTGATTATCCACTGATTTATGAGTCCAAATCAAGCTTCTTACATCGTGATTCATTCTGGTTTTATTAGTATCAAGAAGAAATTGCCAAATCTCCAAACAGGGTAAACTGGAATCACTTCGGTTAAAAGTGGGATAACTTCTTCATCATAACTCCTATGATATTGATTCAACTTCAGGGTGATTATCCACTGATTTATGAGTCCAAATCAAGCTTCTTACATCGTGATTCATTCTGGTTTTATTAGTATCAAGAAGAAATTGCCAAATCTCCAAACAGGGTAAACTGGAATCACTTCGGTTAAAAGTGGGATAACTTCTTCATCATAACTCCTATGATATTGATTCAACTTCAGGGTGATTATCCACTGATTTATGAGTCCAAATCAAGCTTCTTACATCGTGATTCATTCTGGTTTTATTAGTATCAAGAAGAAATTGCCAAATCTCCAAACAGGGTAAACTGGAATCACTTCGGTTAAAAGTGGGATAACTTCTTCATCATAACTCCTATGATATTGATTCAACTTCAGGGTGATTATCCACTGATTTATGAGTCCAAATCAAGCTTCTTACATCGTGATTCATTCTGGTTTTATTAGTATCAAGAAGAAATTGCCAAATCTCCAAACAGGGTAAACTGGAATCACTTCGGTTAAAAGTGGGATAACTTCTTCATCATAACTCCTATGATATTGATTCAACTTCAGGGTGATTATCCACTGATTTATGAGTCCAAATCAAGCTTCTTACATCGTGATTCATTCTGGTTTTATTAGTATCAAGAAGAAATTGCCAAATCTCCAAACAGGGTAAACTGGAATCACTTCGGTTAAAAGTGGGATAACTTCTTCATCATAACTCCTATGATATTGATTCAACTTCAGGGTGATTATCCACTGATTTATGAGTCCAAATCAAGCTTCTTACATCGTGATTCATTCTGGTTTTATTAGTATCAAGAAGAAATTGCCAAATCTCCAAAAAGGGTAAACTGGAATCACTTCGGTTAAAAGTGGGATAACTTCTTCATCATAACTCCTATGATATTGATTCAACTTCAGGGTGATTATCCACTGATTTATGAGTCCAAATCAAGCTTCTTACATCGTGATTCATTCTGGTTTTATTAGTATCAAGAAGAAATTGCCAAATCTCCAAACAGGGTAAACTGGAATCACTTCGGTTAAAAGTGGGATAACTTCTTCATCATAACTCCTATGATATTGATTCAACTTCAGGGTGATTATCCACTGATTTATGAGTCCAAATCAAGCTTCTTACATCGTGATTCATTCTGGTTTTATTAGTATCAAGAAGAAATTGCCAAATCTCCAAACAGGGTAAACTGGAATCACTTCGGTTAAAAGTGGGATAACTTCTTCATCATAACTCCTATGATATTGATTCAACTTCAGGGTGATTATCCACTGATTTATGAGTCCAAATCAAGCTTCTTACATCGTGATTCATTCTGGTTTTATTAGTATCAAGAAGAAATTGCCAAATCTCCAAACAGGGTAAACTGGAATCACTTCGGTTAAAAGTGGGATAACTTCTTCATCATAACTCCTATGATATTGATTCAACTTCAGGGTGATTATCCACTGATTTATGAGTCCAAATCAAGCTTCTTACATCGTGATTCATTCTGGTTTTATTAGTATCAAGAAGAAATTGCCAAATCTCCAAACAGGGTAAACTGGAATCACTTCGGTTAAAAGTGGGATAACTTCTTCATCATAACTCCTATGATATTGATTCAACTTCAGGGTGATTATCCACTGATTTATGAGTCCAAATCAAGCTTCTTACATCGTGATTCATTCTGGTTTTATTAGTATCAAGAAGAAATTGCCAAATCTCCAAACAGGGTAAACTGGAATCACTTCGGTTAAAAGTGGGATAACTTCTTCATCATAACTCCTATGATATTGATTCAACTTCAGGGTGATTATCCACTGATTTATGAGTCCAAATCAAGCTTCTTACATCGTGATTCATTCTGGTTTTATTAGTATCAAGAAGAAATTGCCAAATCTCCAAAAGGGTAAACTGGAATCACTTCGGTTAAAAGTGGGATAACTTCTTCATCATAACTCCTATGATATTGATTCAACTTCAGGGTGATTATCCACTGATTTATGAGTCCAAATCAAGCTTCTTACATCGTGATTCATTCTGGTTTTATTAGTATCAAGAAGAAATTGCCAAATCTCCAAACAGGGTAAACTGGAATCACTTCGGTTAAAAGTGGGATAACTTCTTCATCATAACTCCTATGATATTGATTCAACTTCAGGGTGATTATCCACTGATTTATGAGTCCAAATCAAGCTTCTTACATCGTGATTCATTCTGGTTTTATTAGTATCAAGAAGAAATTGCCAAATCTCCAAACAGGGTAAACTGGAATCACTTCGGTTAAAAGTGGGATAACTTCTTCATCATAACTCCTATGATATTGATTCAACTTCAGGGTGATTATCCACTGATTTATGAGTCCAAATCAAGCTTCTTACATCGTGATTCATTCTGGTTTTATTAGTATCAAGAAGAAATTGCCAAATCTCCAAACAGGGTAAACTGGAATCACTTCGGTTAAAAGTGGGATAACTTCTTCATCATAACTCCTATGATATTGATTCAACTTCAGGGTGATTATCCACTGATTTATGAGTCCAAATCAAGCTTCTTACATCGTGATTCATTCTGGTTTTATTAGTATCAAGAAGAAATTGCCAAATCTCCAAACAGGGTAAACTGGAATCACTTCGGTTAAAAGTGGGATAACTTCTTCATCATAACTCCTATGATATTGATTCAACTTCAGGGTGATTATCCACTGATTTATGAGTCCAAATCAAGCTTCTTACATCGTGATTCATTCTGGTTTTATTAGTATCAAGAAGAAATTGCCAAATCTCCAAACAGGGTAAACTGGAATCACTTCGGTTAAAAGTGGGATAACTTCTTCATCATAACTCCTATGATATTGATTCAACTTCAGGGTGATTATCCACTGATTTATGAGTCCAAATCAAGCTTCTTACATCGTGATTCATTCTGGTTTTATTAGTATCAAGAAGAAATTGCCAAATCTCCAAACAGGGTAAACTGGAATCACTTCGGTTAAAAGTGGGATAACTTCTTCATCATAACTCCTATGATATTGATTCAACTTCAGGGTGATTATCCACTGATTTATGAGTCCAAATCAAGCTTCTTACATCGTGATTCATTCTGGTTTTATTAGTATCAAGAAGAAATTGCCAAATCTCCAAACAGGGTAAACTGGAATCACTTCGGTTAAAAGTGGGATAACTTCTTCATCATAACTCCTATGATATTGATTCAACTTCAGGGTGATTATCCACTGATTTATGAGTCCAAATCAAGCTTCTTACATCGTGATTCATTCTGGTTTTATTAGTATCAAGAAGAAATTGCCAAATCTCCAAACAGGGTAAACTGGAATCACTTCGGTTAAAAGTGGGATAACTTCTTCATCATAACTCCTATGATATTGATTCAACTTCAGGGTGATTATCCACTGATTTATGAGTCCAAATCAAGCTTCTTACATCGTGATTCATTCTGGTTTTATTAGTATCAAGAAGAAATTGCCAAATCTCCAAACAGGGTAAACTGGAATCACTTCGGTTAAAAGTGGGATAACTTCTTCATCATAACTCCTATGATATTGATTCAACTTCAGGGTGATTATCCACTGATTTATGAGTCCAAATCAAGCTTCTTACATCGTGATTCATTCTGGTTTTATTAGTATCAAGAAGAAATTGCCAAATCTCCAAACAGGGTAAACTGGAATCACTTCGGTTAAAAGTGGGATAACTTCTTCATCATAACTCCTATGATATTGATTCAACTTCAGGGTGATTATCCACTGATTTATGAGTCCAAATCAAGCTTCTTACATCGTGATTCATTCTGGTTTTATTAGTATCAAGAAGAAATTGCCAAATCTCCAAAAAGGGTAAACTGGAATCACTTCGGTTAAAAGTGGGATAACTTCTTCATCATAACTCCTATGATATTGATTCAACTTCAGGGTGATTATCCACTGATTTATGAGTCCAAATCAAGCTTCTTACATCGTGATTCATTCTGGTTTTATTAGTATCAAGAAGAAATTGCCAAATCTCCAAACAGGGTAAACTGGAATCACTTCGGTTAAAAGTGGGATAACTTCTTCATCATAACTCCTATGATATTGATTCAACTTCAGGGTGATTATCCACTGATTTATGAGTCCAAATCAAGCTTCTTACATCGTGATTCATTCTGGTTTTATTAGTATCAAGAAGAAATTGCCAAATCTCCAAAAAGGGTAAACTGGAATCACTTCGGTTAAAAGTGGGATAACTTCTTCATCATAACTCCTATGATATTGATTCAACTTCAGGGTGATTATCCACTGATTTATGAGTCCAAATCAAGCTTCTTACATCGTGATTCATTCTGGTTTTATTAGTATCAAGAAGAAATTGCCAAATCTCCAAACAGGGTAAACTGGAATCACTTCGGTTAAAAGTGGGATAACTTCTTCATCATAACTCCTATGATATTGATTCAACTTCAGGGTGATTATCCACTGATTTATGAGTCCAAATCAAGCTTCTTACATCGTGATTCATTCTGGTTTTATTAGTATCAAGAAGAAATTGCCAAATCTCCAAACAGGGTAAACTGGAATCACTTCGGTTAAAAGTGGGATAACTTCTTCATCATAACTCCTATGATATTGATTCAACTTCAGGGTGATTATCCACTGATTTATGAGTCCAAATCAAGCTTCTTACATCGTGATTCATTCTGGTTTTATTAGTATCAAGAAGAAATTGCCAAATCTCCAAACAGGGTAAACTGGAATCACTTCGGTTAAAAGTGGGATAACTTCTTCATCATAACTCCTATGATATTGATTCAACTTCAGGGTGATTATCCACTGATTTATGAGTCCAAATCAAGCTTCTTACATCGTGATTCATTCTGGTTTTATTAGTATCAAGAAGAAATTGCCAAATCTCCAAAAAGGGTAAACTGGAATCACTTCGGTTAAAAGTGGGATAACTTCTTCATCATAACTCCTATGATATTGATTCAACTTCAGGGTGATTATCCACTGATTTATGAGTCCAAATCAAGCTTCTTACATCGTGATTCATTCTGGTTTTATTAGTATCAAGAAGAAATTGCCAAATCTCCAAACAGGGTAAACTGGAATCACTTCGGTTAAAAGTGGGATAACTTCTTCATCATAACTCCTATGATATTGATTCAACTTCAGGGTGATTATCCACTGATTTATGAGTCCAAATCAAGCTTCTTACATCGTGATTCATTCTGGTTTTATTAGTATCAAGAAGAAATTGCCAAATCTCCAAACAGGGTAAACTGGAATCACTTCGGTTAAAAGTGGGATAACTTCTTCATCATAACTCCTATGATATTGATTCAACTTCAGGGTGATTATCCACTGATTTATGAGTCCAAATCAAGCTTCTTACATCGTGATTCATTCTGGTTTTATTAGTATCAAGAAGAAATTGCCAAATCTCCAAACAGGGTAAACTGGAATCACTTCGGTTAAAAGTGGGATAACTTCTTCATCATAACTCCTATGATATTGATTCAACTTCAGGGTGATTATCCACTGATTTATGAGTCCAAATCAAGCTTCTTACATCGTGATTCATTCTGGTTTTATTAGTATCAAGAAGAAATTGCCAAATCTCCAAACAGGGTAAACTGGAATCACTTCGGTTAAAAGTGGGATAACTTCTTCATCATAACTCCTATGATATTGATTCAACTTCAGGGTGATTATCCACTGATTTATGAGTCCAAATCAAGCTTCTTACATCGTGATTCATTCTGGTTTTATTAGTATCAAGAAGAAATTGCCAAATCTCCAAAAAGGGTAAACTGGAATCACTTCGGTTAAAAGTGGGATAACTTCTTCATCATAACTCCTATGATATTGATTCAACTTCAGGGTGATTATCCACTGATTTATGAGTCCAAATCAAGCTTCTTACATCGTGATTCATTCTGGTTTTATTAGTATCAAGAAGAAATTGCCAAATCTCCAAACAGGGTAAACTGGAATCACTTCGGTTAAAAGTGGGATAACTTCTTCATCATAACTCCTATGATATTGATTCAACTTCAGGGTGATTATCCACTGATTTATGAGTCCAAATCAAGCTTCTTACATCGTGATTCATTCTGGTTTTATTAGTATCAAGAAGAAATTGCCAAATCTCCAAACAGGGTAAACTGGAATCACTTCGGTTAAAAGTGGGATAACTTCTTCATCATAACTCCTATGATATTGATTCAACTTCAGGGTGATTATCCACTGATTTATGAGTCCAAATCAAGCTTCTTACATCGTGATTCATTCTGGTTTATTAGTATCAAGAAGAAATTGCCAAATCTCCAAACAGGGTAAACTGGAATCACTTCGGTTAAAAGTGGGATAACTTCTTCATCATAACTCCTATGATATTGATTCAACTTCAGGGTGATTATCCACTGATTTATGAGTCCAAATCAAGCTTCTTACATCGTGATTCATTCTGGTTTTATTAGTATCAAGAAGAAATTGCCAAATCTCCAAACAGGGTAAACTGGAATCACTTCGGTTAAAAGTGGGATAACTTCTTCATCATAACTCCTATGATATTGATTCAACTTCAGGGTGATTATCCACTGATTTATGAGTCCAAATCAAGCTTCTTACATCGTGATTCATTCTGGTTTTATTAGTATCAAGAAGAAATTGCCAAATCTCCAAACAGGGTAAACTGGAATCACTTCGGTTAAAAGTGGGATAACTTCTTCATCATAACTCCTATGATATTGATTCAACTTCAGGGTGATTATCCACTGATTTATGAGTCCAAATCAAGCTTCTTACATCGTGATTCATTCTGGTTTTATTAGTATCAAGAAGAAATTGCCAAATCTCCAAACAGGGTAAACTGGAATCACTTCGGTTAAAAGTGGGATAACTTCTTCATCATAACTCCTATGATATTGATTCAACTTCAGGGTGATTATCCACTGATTTATGAGTCCAAATCAAGCTTCTTACATCGTGATTCATTCTGGTTTTATTAGAATCAAGAAGAAATTGCCAAAATCTCCAAACAGGGTAAACTGGAATCACTTCGGTTAAAAGTGGGCTAACTTCTTCATCATAACTCCTATGATATTGATTCCACTTCAGGGTGATTATACACTGATTTATGAGTCAAAATCAAGCTTCTTACATCGTGATTCATTCTGGTTTGATTAGAATCAAGAAGAAATTGCAAATCTCCAAACAGGGTAAACTGGAATCACTTCGGTTAAAAGTGGGATAACTTCTTCATCATAACTCCTATGATATTGATTCAACTTCAGGGTGATTATCCACTGATTTATGAGTCCAAATCAAGCTTCTTACATCGTGATTCATTCTGGTTTGATTAGAATCAAGAAGAAATTGCAAAATCTCCAAACTGGGTAAACTGGAATCACTTCGGTTAAAAGTGGGATAACTTCTTCACCATAACTCCTATGATATTGATACAACTTCAGGGTTATAATAAACTTATTTATGAGTCCAAATCAAGCTTCTTACATCGTGATTCATTCTGGTTTGATTAGAATCAAGAAGAAATTGCAAATCTCCAAACAGGGTAAATTGGAATCTCTTCGGTTAAAAGTGGGGTAACTTCTTCATCATAACTCCTATGATATTGATTCAACTTCAGGGTGATTATCCACTGATTTATGAGTCCAAATCAAGCTTCTTACATCGTGATTCATTCTGGTTTAATTAGAATCAAGATGAAATTGCAAAATCTCCAGATAGGGTAAAATGGAATCACTTTGGCTAAAGGTGGGATAACTTCTTCACCATAACTCCTATGATATTGATTCAACTTCAGGGTGATTATACACTGATTTATGAGTCCAATTCAAGCTTCTTACATCGTGATTCATTCTGGTTTGATTAGAATCAAGAAGAAATTGCAAAATCTCCAAACTGGGTAAACTGGAATCACTTCGGTAAAAGTGGGAAAACTTCTTCATGATAACTCCTATGATATTGATTCAACTTCAGGGTGATTATACACCGATTTATGAGTCCAAATCAAGCTTCTTACATCGTGATTCATTCTGGTTTGATTAGAATCAAGAAGAAATTGCAAAATATCCAAACTGGAGAAACTGGAATCACTTCGGTTAAAAGTGGGATAACTTCTTCACCATAACTCCTATGATATTGATTCAACTTCAGGGTTATTATAAACTGATTTATGAGGCCAAATAAAGCTTCTTACATCGTGATTCATTCTGGTTTAACTAGAATCAATAAGAAATTGCAAAATCTCTAAACAGGGTAAACTAGAATCACTTCGGTTAAAAGTGGAATAACTTCTTTATCATAACTCCTATGATATTCATTCAACTTCAGGGTGATTATCCACTTATTTATGATTCCAAATCAAGCTTCTTACATCGTGATTCATTCTGGTTTGATTAGAATCAAGAAGAAAATGCAAAATCTCCAACATGGGTAAACTGGAATCACTTCGGTTAAAGGTGGGATAACTTCTTCATCATAACTCCTATGATATTGATTAAACTTCAGGGTGATTATAAACTGATTTATGAGTCCAAATCAAGCTTCTTACAACGTGATTAATTCTGGTTTGATTAGAATCAAGAAGAAATTGCAAAATCTCCAAACTGGGATCACTTCAAGGTGATTATCCACTTCGTAAACTCGAATCACTTCAGGGTGATCACTTCGTAAACTGGGATCACTTCAGGGTGATCACTTCGTAAACTGGAATCACTTCGGTCAAAAGTGGGATAACTTCTTCATCATAACACCTATGATATTGATTCAATTTCAGGGTGATTATTCACTGATTTATGAGTCCAAATCAAGCTTCTTACTTCGTGATTCATTCTGGTTTAACTAGAATCAATAAGAAATTGCAAAATTTCCAAACAGGGTAAACTAGAATCACTTCGGTTAAAAGTGGGATAACTTCTTCATCATAACTCCTATGATATTGATTCAACTCAGGGTAATTATCCACTGATTTATGAGTCCAAATCAAGCTTCTTACATCATGATTCATTCTGATTTAACTAGAATCAAGAAGAAATTACAAAATCTCCAAACAGGGTAAACTAGAATTACTTCGGTTAAAAGTGAGATAACTTCTTCATCATAACTCCTATGATATTGATTCAACTTCAGGGTTACTATCCACTGATTTATGAGTCCAAATAAAGCTTCTTACTATTGAGATGAAGAACCAAATAGAAATAAAAGAGACAAAGAGAAGAGATGCTCTGTATACTTGAAGTGGAAGCTAGATTGTACAGTCTTGCTCCACAAGCAATCTATCTTGGCCTAACTTGCCTTGGGAGCAGGCAGTAAGATAACACGTCCAGGATGACTTCAGAAGGCAGGAGACCGTTGGAGTATGCTTGGACAAGTTTGAATAGTTAAGAAGAGAAGATCACATGTATAACTTAAGGAGAAAAGAGCTGTTGTGTGCTGTCACTTTCACTCTGGATCAGAGCACCTTATTTTATTTGTTTTCCTTTGTTTATTATATCTGTCATTGTCTAAACTCTCTATATATGTTGTATGAATCTTCTGAATGCAAGCAAGGGAGTATAATCTCCATTTCTACCATTCTCTCTTACTCTCTCTACCAAATTCGTCCAGAAACTCTCTCTCACTTATTCTTCATCGTTCTTCATCATTCTTCACCATTTCTTCACCATCTTGCTCGTGCTACTCATTATACTACTCATAATTCATCAATTCTAACATGGTATCAGAGCATTAAGCTCTTGGAACCTTACTCACACCTCACTTCCGCAAATTAAACAATTTTCACTTTGTTTTGTCTACTCTGTTTCTTTTGAAGTGACTCTGTTCTTCATTTCTGGTTCTACTCTGTTTCTATCTCTGTTTGCGTTTCAAAATTCTTGATAACTCCTATTTGAAACACTCTTGTCATTTGAATTCTTCTATTCTGATATTTCTTCAATTTTCTGGGAGTTTTATATGTATCTATTG
>CAJHQQ010004049.1:0-33623 GCA_905132885.1 Moricandia moricandioides
CAAAGAACCAGAGGAGGAACCTTACCTGGGCGAGATACAGAAGCTGATGGATGAGCTGGAGCGAGTAGACCCGTATGTGGCAGAATGGACGAGTGGAGAAGAGGAGCTGGACCAGAATGAAGCTCAGTGTGATTCTAAGCTTGCAGATCAAACTGAAGACTCAACTTGGCGTGAAGAGCATTATGATCAGGAGAAACAGCAGGAGGATCAACTCCAACAGACGGTTGGACAGACTGGCCAACTTCAGGACGATTTGATCTTCTCGACTGGACCTGTTACAAGATCAAAGACCAAAGCTCAAAGACAAGCTCTACTGGCTCTTTTTGATCACGTGAAACAAGAGGAAGAGTTAACCAAGACTGAAGACAAACCAGCTTGTTGGTTTAATGTGATTTCGATTTGTTTTTAAATTAAACCAATGAACCAAAGACAATTAGATTTAGGATTTCGATTCAGGGTAAACCAATTTCAATTAGGATTAGGATTAGGATTAGACTAAACCAACTTGGTTTAGGATTAGGGCAAGGGACGTTTTTATTATTTATTAGGCGCCGCTGAGAGTTGTTTTGGCATTCAATACACAGAACTTTCAGCAAACTGCTTGTCTCGTTATCTGCTTTCTCTGTTCAGCTAAAGGAACATTGATCTTCACTCTAGGAGAGGAATCTCTTGTGAAAAACCATCATAGACAATACAGGGTAAACCTGTGTCTCTGAGTAGCAAATCATCTCTGAAACCATCCCATAGTTCCAGAGAGAAGTCCAACGTCCTCATTGAGTGCTAGTAGCCTCAGGACAACCGCAATCCGTCTACCTTCAAGTGATCTAGGACTTACAGCCTATCCAAGGCCGCACCAGAACCTCTTCTACACCCGGTGCTTTGTCCAAGGAAAAGTGTGCAGCCTCATTGTTGATGGAGGAAGTTGTGTCAATGCTGCGAGTGAGACAATGGTCCAGAAGTTGGGATTGAAGGTTCAAAAGCATCCCAAGCCTTACCGGTTGCAATGGCTGAATGAAGAAGGCACCATGAAGGTCTCAAGTCAAGTTCTTATTCCCTTATCTATTGGGAGATATGAAGATGAAGTCTTGTGTGATGTGTTGCCTATGCAAGCTGGTCACATACTTCTTGGAAGACCTTGGCAATCAGATAGACGTGTGATCCATGATGGGTTCACCAACATGCATTCCTTTCTGTTCAAGGTCAAGAAGACTACTCTGGTTCCCTTGACACCCAAAGAAGTGCAACAAGATCAGGTTCAACTCCAAAAGAAGAAGGAGATTGATCTAAAACCGGCTGGAACTAAGCAGCCAAACTTCTATGCCAACATGGGTGATATCAAAAGAGCTCTCAACTCTAAACAATCAGCTATCTTACTTGTGTTTAAAGAGACCCTATTGAACTTAACTGATTCTACACCGGTGTATCCGAGTGAGATGGTTTCTCTTTTGCAGGAGTTTCAAGATGTATTTCCAGAGGACAATCCCATTGGTTTACCACCATTGAGGGGGATTGAGCACCAGATAGACTTTATGCCAGGATCTACACTTCCAAACCGTCCAGGATATAGAAGCAATCTGGTTGAGACCGAGGAGTTGCAAAGACAAGTGGAAGAACTCATGGAGAAGGGCTATATCCGGGAGAGTTTGAGCTCATGTGCTGTACCAGTGCTCCTAGTGCCTAAGAAGGATGGTACATGGCGTATGTGTGTTGATTGTAGATCAATCAACAACATCACAGTGAAGTATCGCCACCCTATCCCTAGACTAGATGATATGCTTGATGAATTGCATGGTTCTTGCATCTTTTCTAAGATTGATTTAAAAAGTGGTTATCATCAGATTAGGATGAAAGAAGGAGATGAATGGAAAACTGCCTTTAAAACTAAGCATGGATTGTATGAGTGGTTAGTTATGCCATTTGGATTAACCAATGCACCTAGTACATTCATGAGGTTAATGAATCATGTTCTTAGATCATTCATAGGCATTTCTGTTGTAGTATACTTTGATGACATCCTAGTATATAGCAAGAACTTAGAAGAGCATCTCGATCATCTTAGGGCTGTCTTGAATACTTTGAGGAGTGAAAAGCTTTATGCCAACTTGAAGAAGTGCACCTTTTGCACAGATAACTTGGTTTTCCTAGGCTTTGTTGTGAGTGCAGATGGAGTTAAGGTTGATGAAGAGAAGATCAAGGCAATCAAAGAATGGCCGAGTCCAACCTCAGTAGGAGAAGTGAGGAGTTTCCATGGGCTTGCCGGCTTCTATAGGAGATTTGTCAAGGACTTTAGCACCATTGCAGCTCCCTTAACCGAAGTGATAAAGAAGGATGTTGGATTCAAGTGGGGAGATGCACAAGAGAAGGCTTTCCAGAGCCTAAAAGAGAAGCTTACTCAATCACCTCTTCTTATGCTTCCTGACTTTGCTAAAACTTTTGAAATAGAATGTGATGCATCAGGAATTGGTATTGGTGCTGTGTTGATGCAGGATAGGAAACCCATTGCATACTTCAGTGAGAAGCT
Source organism: Moricandia moricandioides (assembly GCA_905132885.1). Lineage (NCBI taxonomy): Eukaryota > Viridiplantae > Streptophyta > Magnoliopsida > Brassicales > Brassicaceae > Moricandia > Moricandia moricandioides. Next base: position 2,522 of record CAJHQQ010004049.1, read on the forward strand.
TGGAGGAGCCACTCTCAACTATGCAACCTATGACAAAGAGCTCTATGCCTTGGTGAGGGCATTACAAACGTGGCAACACTACTTGTGGCCCAAGGAGTTTGTCATTCACACTGATCATGAGTCCCTCAAGTATCTAAAAGGGCAGAGTAAGCTTAGCAAGAGACACGCAAGGTGGGTTGAATTCATTGAGACCTTCCCATACGTGATCAAATACAAACAAGGTAAGGAGAATGTAGTTGCTGATGCACTATCTCGGAGGTATGTTCTCTTGACCACTCTAGATGCTAAGTTACTTGGGTTTGAGCAGATAAAAGATATGTATGATACTGATCATGACTTCAAGGAAGCTTATGCTTCATGTGCTAAGTTTGCCTCAGGGCATTACTTTAGAAAGGAGGCTTACTTGTTCTATGACAATAGATTGTGTGTGCCTAATTGCTCTTTGAGAGATCTTTTTGTCAGGGAATCCCATGGGGGCAGTCTAATGGGACACTTTGGGATTGCCAAGACCTTAAAAGTTCTACAGGATCACTTCTATTGGCCGCACATGAAGAGAGATGTGGAGAGGATATGTGGAAGGTATTGAAATAAATAAAGGGATGACTAGAAGAAGAAGCTGGTTGATGATCCAAGGATAAGTTCATAAGAGAAGGCAATTTGGTTCGGTTTGTACAGACTTGATCCACAAGCTACCACTTGACCTAACCTGACTTGCAAGGCAAGGAATAAGTTCTGGAGACTAATATGGACGTTGGGAACCTCTAAGAAGTCAAGGAAACTAGTTTGAATTCAAAAGAAAGGATCTGGTTTGAATTAAGCAAGAAGGAGTCACATGGGTGCATAAGGAGTTGTGTAGAGCTGTCACTATCACCAAGGAAGGATGTGCCTCACCTCCTGTCCCTTTCTACTCTTCCTGCACGTCCAGACCTTGGCTCTATCCCCTTTGGCTTCATCTCATTCCTACAGAATTATTTGTTTATGTTTCCCTGTTTTAATAATTGTTTAGTCTTGTGTATTGCCTATTTAAAGTCTTCTCCATCACTTGTAACATTTATCTAGTATCAATACAAGTTCTCTCAGTCTAATTTCGTGGCTTTCTCTCCCTTGCTTGTGTCTAAGCAATATTCACAATGTAAGGAGTTTAGAGTTATGGTTTAGAGGCTGCCTTAACTCTCTTTCTCTTAAGGCAGCCTAATACTTGTAAAACTCACTTAAACTCGTCTTTATCTACTATTCTTACTCTAGCTTACTGATTCTAATTCCCATTCTCCTTAAGTACACAAACTCAAAGTGTTGTGTTGCTGCAGAAGGATAGATTCAAACTAGAGCTTCTTTTCCACACATAACCAGTTTACTGTCTAGGATCTTAGTTATAGTGTAGGCTATTTAAGATGATTCAACCACCAGTTGGTTGTCTCTTCCTTTGAATGGTGAGTTCCTGTTGTATGGTTGAAGGGGATTCAGTTACAAGTTAAATGAATACTCTCTTGACATGAGACTGTGAGAATAGACAGATTATGGTGTGTGAGTGATGTAGAAACAGAGTATAGAATGATGTAAGAGAAAGAGAATCAGAGAGACAAGTGAGATTTAAAGAGACTGCAATGTAGAGTATTGGAGAATAAGAGAGATTTAGGAGGAGTATGAGATTATTGTGAGAGATTTCGTGTAAGAGAGTAAGTAACCAGAGAATAGAGAGATTAATGAGACAGGAGAATGGTGAAGAAGAAAGGGGAACTCCCCACTTTCAGCTTAATTTGTTTTGATTACAAGAGAGGCTAATATATAGCCCAACTACACAACAAACTAGCTAATAAACAATTACTTGTGTAGGGAATGGATAAACAATAATATTGTGGGGAAATCAGAAGGGGCAGGCTGGCTGGGACAGGCTGGGCACGTCCAGAATGGTGAGAAAGTGACTGGAGGAAGAGGCACACACAGCTTGGTGTGATAGTGACAGGTCAGTCCTTCTTCTTATGCACCACTTGCTCTCTTTCTTGTCTAAATCAGACCAGCTAGTTCCAATTGCATTCAAACTGAATTGCCTTGACTTCTGGAGCATTAGCCACGTCCATAATGTCTTCCCCACTCATTCCTTGCCTTGCAAGTCAAGTCTGGTTAGGTTTTGGATGAATAGTAGACAGATTCAAATCTTCTCACTTTGCTGTCCTAGTTTGAACCTTAATCCAGCTTGCTTCGTCTTCTCTATCTTTTATTATTCCAACACTCCCCCTCAAGCTTGACCATAGGAGATCCTTGGACAAGCTTGGAACCTTGAAGAAGCTCCCTCATTAAAAACCTTGGCCAGAAAACCCTCCTTAGGGATAAAACCAACCAAGGAAAAGAGTAGAGTTCTCCAAAGCCTAGGGATTGGCCAGTGAGCCTAAGGAACTTCAGATTTATCATGGTGGAGTCCTTAGGCTCTGGATCGTGGCCTAACTTGTGGTGCAAGCGTGGACTCCATCACTTGCACACACCAACACCTTGGACTCTTCTTAGACCCCGGTTTGTGTCTCCCCCTCTCTTCTGACTACTCGCCATCTTGATAGGTAAGGATGGACCGGTTCTTTGCTTCATTGAGTCTCAAGTAAGGTACCTGATACAATATCCCACAGGTGCATCAGTTCTCAAGGTAATGCACTAATCACAATAATCTCAATAACATTTTAATCATAAGAACAACAATGAATGTTTTGAGATGAGTTTAAGGTGCTTCCCTTTCATCATCATGGTAGGGAGTGAACTCCACTTGAGTCCCCACTTGGTAAGACATCTCTCAGATCATAGGAAGCTCATTCACACTCCCCCTCAAGCTTGGAACCGAGAATAGGTGAAGGTCCAAGCTTGCAAGGTTGCAATGAGTTCATGATAGCTTCTTTGATCCGGCTGGTGAGGAATGATGCAAGAGTGAACTCCACTTCTTGCCAAGAGACAATGGACGACTTGGATCCTCAGAATTGCACACCAATACCCCTCCTCAAGCTTGATCCAGAGAGAATAGGTGAAGGACCAAGCTTGGAAGTGGGCAGTACTGAGCTTGAACCAGGAGCACAACAGTTCCAACACCTGCGCTTAAGCCAACTGATCCACCTTTGATCTCTGCTCCATTGCCTTTGGACCACCGGTCTCCTCATGACTTAGGTGATGGTCTTCCTTGTGTGTCTCATGAACCAGGAGCTCAACACCCAAACAGGCTGCGCTTAATTCAACCGGTTCTACACACAAGCTATCTCTCCATGGTCAGGAATATACATCATGTGTAGGCTCTGAACTTCATGGGCAATGTCTTCTTCTTTGTCTTGGATTGGTGGTGGACAGAGAGCACCTCTTGTGTACCTGAAACATCACTCAAACTCCAGCAAGAATTAGACCACACAGTATGACCAGACCTTGATAACTCACCAAGTCTGATCCATCATGTTAAACAAGATGCAAAGGACTGAATCTAAACAACTCATTCAGTTCAAATCCAAGCAACCAACTCTCTAAATGCACATGTATGATAAATCATCAATAACAAGGTATTTAGGCAAATTTTAATGACCATTTAAGCAACACTATGATTAAATGTCAAAAACAGAGACTAGATAACTCATCTAATCACCTTAACCAGTTTAAGAATGCATCACAGGACCAGGAACAACCTATGGATGCAAAACAAGACATAGAGCCAACATATAGATGCATTACATGACCAGGAAACTCTCCTAGACCTCTAGCAATGCCACAAGACTCAAACCAGGTTCTAGACAACTCGCCTAGACAAATCTGAACACAAACAATTTATCTAAAGCAATAACTAGTCATGACCATGCTAGCAAGCTTAGAAACAATTCAAAACAGAACCACACACACAGTTTTTGTATTATGGGACAGAAACTAGGTTCAACAACTCTAGCACTTGAACCTGTCCCAAGAACAAAACAATTCACAAATAATTAAACTAGGACATTAACTAGACATAACCATGCTAGTAAACTCCTAGAACAGACCACACACAACCAGAAAAAATTTAAACAATTATTAAGTATACTGGGACAGAAACTAGGTTCAACAACTCTAGCAACTTTAAACTGTCCCTAAGATACTAAACACACCACTCAACACAACCAGACATAAAGACACAAGCTTTACTCAAGGGAAAGAGGTTTAGCTTACAACCAAGGAACCTGATCTGGTTCCTTGAACCTCCAAGGCACATGGTTCACCTGAACTTGGCAGATTTGGATTTTGGGTTCTCTACCCAACTCCATTCCTTTGAGTATGCTTTCCCCTTGAACCTCTCATGCTTAGGACCTCTCCTTTCTTCCTGTTTACCAGACGCCACCTTCTGGAAGATAGTGAGAGACTCCATCTTGAAAAGAACATCAGAATTGCTTGTACAGATTTTGTTTGGAGTTTTGCTTGCCAAACAGCTCCAAAACATTTTGCTTCCAAGAGATCTCTTCAGGATGGACAGGAGGCACGAGTATAGACTCTGGAGAGTCTCTGTACACGCCATTGTTGCAGTCTTCTTCCTCTTGAAGAGACTGAACAGCCAACTAGACAGAAACTTCTCCAATTGTTTTAAAACAGCCATGAGGGTGAGCTTGTGCTTGATTTGCGGAAGCTTTGAGTTTCAGGAGCTTGGGAGCTCTGATACCATGTGAGAATAGACAGATTATGGTGTGTGAGTGATGTAGAAACAGAGTATAGAATGATGTAAGAGAAAGAGAATCAGAGAGACAAGTGAGATTTAAAGAGACTGCAATGTAGAGTATTGGAGAATAAGAGAGATTTAGGAGGAGTATGAGATTATTGTGAGAGATTTCGTGTAAGAGAGTAAGTAACCAGAGAATAGAGAGATTAATGAGACAGGAGAATGGTGAAGAAGAAAGGGGAACTCCCCACTTTCAGCTTAATTTGTTTTGATTACAAGAGAGGCTAATATATAGCTCAACTACACAACAAACTAGCTAATAAACAATTACTTGTGTAGGGAATGGATAAACAATAATATTGTGGGGAAATCAGAAGGGGCAGGCTGGCTGGGACAGGCTGGGCACGTCCAGAATGGTGAGAAAGTGACTGGAGGAAGAGGCACACACAGCTTGGTGTGATAGTGACAGGTCAGTCCTTCTTCTTATGCACCACTTGCTCTCTTTCTTGTCTAAATCAGACCAGCTAGTTCCAATTGCATTCAAACTGAATTGCCTTGACTTCTGGAGCATTAGCCACGTCCATAATGTCTTCCCCACTCATTTCTTGCCTTGCAAGTCAAGTCTGGTTAGGTTTTGGATGAATAGTAGACAGATTCAAATCTTCTCACTTTGCTGTCCTAGTTTGAACCTTAATCCAGCTTGCTTCGTCTTCTCTATCTTTTATTATTACAACAGAGACAAACACTCATGTATTCCAACATGGTATCAGAGCCTTGTTGCTCTTCTTTGGGATTAAACTCACCTATTTTCTCTCTGTTTTGAATAAATATTTTCTCTCCCACTCTGATATAGTGTTAGCTTGGTCAGTACTTGTGTTAGTATCTTGAATCAAGCTTGAGGAAGAGAAAGATTTAGAAAATGCTTCACCATTATGCTTTATCCATTGGATAATAGCTTGTTCTTTATGGAGCATCTCTTTGACCAGTGGACAAATTGTTTTGATCCATTGGTTTCTTTGTTGTGTGAGCCATAGAAAACACTTGTTTATGTGTTATTCTGATGGTTCTCTTGTTGCAAGCCCTGGAAAACATCAGTTCATGAGTTATTCTAGTGCACTTGTCTAAGATCAGTGACCAAATTAATTGTTCGATGGTCCATTGTGTTTCAGCTACTAAAGCACCAAACTCTTGATGAGTAATGGATGCTCCTGGCTGTTTATGCTTCCGCAAAACTCAAGAAAACAGAGCAAAACTCTGTCCATTAGAACTCTTGAGCAAATTCTATGTTCTCTATTCTCTCATTCTTCGATTCTCAGTGTTTGTTGACAGGCTGTCCATGTTGATCAGAGCCTGCACAAGATGCATATTCCTGACAATGGAGATTGCCCACTGCCCATCAACACTTTGGACACTGATTATGTCCATTAACTTCCAAGATGGTTGAGAGGATGAATGGAGCAGTGGAGAGATTGCTCAGAAGTGACTTACCTGATGCCAAGAGGGTGGACTGGAAGTACACTTAAGAGAAAAGATCACAATTCAAGCCAAGAGGGCTGTGGTCTCAAGGCATTGGTGATCATCATTGGCTCTCATCTTCCAAGCTTGACCACATACTCTTATTCTCAGGTCAAGCTTGAGGAGGGGTGTTAAAATGAGAAGCCAATGTCCATTCTTCAGAAACTTATGCAAGGGAAGTACCTAAATCTATATTCATTCTTATGATTGAATAGGTTTGCCCCTTGAGAATTGATGCATGTATTTGTGCATTGTTTGAATCAGGTACCTATTGAGCTCATGAACAAGGCAGAATTGGACTCAACCCATGATAAAGGCAAGTAGCCAAAAGAAAGGGGGAGACAAGCTCTGGCCACAAGAAGAAGCTCAAAGGTGTGATGAGTGTGAAGCAAGGAACGCACTGGTACCTGCTGGCCATTGAAGAAAGGCCATGATCCAGTGTCTAAGGAGTCCATGAAAATAATCTTAAGCTCCTTAGGTTCACTGGCCAATCCCTAGGCTGAGGGTGGTTGCACTCTTTTTCCCTAAGTGATGGTTTTATCCCAAGAGGTTTTCTAAACTTAGGTTTTTAATGAGGCAAGTGCTCTCAGTTCCAAGCTTGTCCAAGGATCTCCTATGGTCAAGCTTGAGGGGGAGTATTGAAATAAATAAAGGGATGACTAGAAGAAGAAGCTGGTTGATGATCCAAGGATAAGTTCATAAGAGAAGGCAATTTGGTTCGGTTTGTACAGACTTGATCCACAAGCTACCACTTGACCTAACCTGACTTGCAAGGCAAGGAATAAGTTCTGGAGACTAATATGGACGTTGGGAACCTCTAAGAAGTCAAGGAAACCAGTTTGAATTCAAAAGAAAGGATCTGGTTTGAATTAAGCAAGAAGGAGTCACATGGGTGCATAAGGAGTTGTGTAGAGCTGTCACTATCACCAAGGAAGGATGTGCCTCACCTCCTGTCCCTTTCTACTCTTCCTGCACGTCCAGACCTTGGCTCTATCCCCTTTGGCTTCATCTCATTCCTACAGAATTATTTGTTTATGTTTTCCTGTTTTAATAATTGTTTAGTCTTGTGTATTGCCTATTTAAAGTCTTCTCCATCACTTGTAACATTTATCTAGTATCAATACAAGTTCTTTCAGTCTAATTTCGTGGCTTTCTATCCCTTGCTTGTGTCTAAGCAATATTCACAATGTAAGGAGTTTAGAGTTATGGTTTAGAGGCTGCCTTAACTCTCTTTCTCTTAAGGCAGCCTAATACTTGTAAAACTCACTTAAACTCGTCTTTATCTACTATTCTTACTCTAGCTTACTGATTCTAATTCCCATTCTCCTTAAGTACACAAACTCAAAGTGTTGTGTTGCTGCAGAAGGATAGATTCAAACTAGAGCTTCTTTTCCACACATAACCAGTTTACTGTCTAGGATCTTAGTTATAGTGTAGGCTATTTAAGATGATTCAACCACCAGTTGGTTGTCTCTTCCTTTGAATGGTGAGTTCCTGTTGTATGGTTGAAGGGGATTCAGTTACAAGTTAAATGAATACTCTCTTGACATGAGACAAACACTCATGTATTCCAACAGAAGGTGTGCTACTTGCAAGCATGCCAAGTCCCAAGTTCAAAACCAGGATTTGTATACTCCTTTACCCATTCCACACCATCCATGGAATGACATCTCTATGGACTTTATTGTTGGTTTGCCTAGAACTAGGACTGGAAAGGATTCTATCTTTGTGGTAGTTGATAGGTTCTCTAAGATGGCACATTTCATAGCATGTCACAAGACTGATGATGCATTACATGTAGCTAACTTGTTCTTTAAGGAGGTTGTATGTTTGCATGGCATGCCTAGAACCATAGTTTCTGATAGGGACACTAAGTTTCTTAGCTACTTTTGGAAGACACTTTGGTCTAAGCTAGGCACTAAGCTATTATTCTCTACTACATGTCATCCACAAACTGATGGGCAAACTGAGGTAGTTAATAGGACTTTAGGAACACTCCTGCGTGCATTCATTAGAAAGAACTTAAGGACATGGGAAGAATACTTACCACATTGTGAATTTGCATACAATCATGCTATGCATTCTGCTTCTAAGTATTCACCATTTGAAATTGTTTATGGGTTCAATCCCACCTCTCCTTTGGATCTAATGCCTTTACCTGAGTGTGAAAGGACAAGTCTAGATGGCAAGAAGGAAGCCGAGTTGGTCCAACAGATTCATGAGAAGGCTAGACAAAACATTGAACAGAAGACCAAGCTCTATGAGAAGCAAGCAAACAAGGGGAGACGTGTGAGGACCTTTGAAGTTGGTGACCAAGTTTGGTTGCACCTGAGGAAGGATAGGTTCCCCAACGAGAGGAAGTCCAAACTGATGCCAAGGGTTGATGGACCCTTTGAGATCATCCACAAGATCAATGACAATGCCTACAAGCTTGATCTCCAAGGTAAGTATGATGTATCAAATAGCTTCAATGTCACTGACTTGGCTCCTTTTGTTGTAGATGGACCTGATTTGAGGATAAATCCTTTTCAAGAGGGAGGGAATGATGTGATCATGGACCGGATCACTAAGGAGGACAATGTTGACATGAAGACATGAATGTCAAAGAGGAGAAGAAGAGATCACAAGAGAAATGGTATCCAGATGATTAAGATTGGAGTAGTCGGTAAAGGTTGTGTCCGTACAACATAACTTGGACCTTTCTTGGTTTGCAAGGCAAGTTAAGGTCTGGTCACTTGAATGGGATCAGTTACTCTAACCAGAAGAATAATACTTGTCTACAAAGAAGAAAAGAGAAGTTGGATACCAAAGGGGAAGAAGTCACAAGTGGTCCAAGGAATTTGAATCTGTGTGGACAGGTCACTCTCAGCTCAGTCTGGACGAGCCACAGTCTGCCCCAGCCACAGTCTGACCCAGCAACAGTCTGATCCAGCCACAGTCTGCCCCAGCCACAGTCTGATCCAGCCACAGTCTGCCCCAGCCAGTCTCTCTCTCCTATTTGTTTATTCTATTTCCTAGTCAACTTGCTCTGAGTGTTTGGCTATTTATATCTTGTATCCATAAACTATTTTCAGCAAGGAATAACATTTTCCTCAGTTCTCTCTCTTTCTTCTTGCTTGCACACGAAATCCTCTCTCTTTCTCCATGTTCTTCACTTAAGTTTTCAGTTTCTCTCATTCTTTCATGGTATCAGAGCTTGCAAGCTCTTGAGACCTTTATTCTACACGTTCTCCTTCATATTTCTTCACTCTTTCTCTTCTTTCTTCCGCAATCTTTACTCTGATTCTCAAAATCTCTCAAGAACAGTTTCTATTACCCACTGGACAATAGACTCTCAACATGGAAAACTCTAAGATGGTGGTAATTCCAGTGACCCTCAAGGGTGTTAACTACTTGTTGTGGTCCAGAATGGTCAAGACAGCACTAGGAGGAAGGGGATTGTGGAGCCATGTTACTGATGGTGAACCCCTAAAGAAGACCATCCTAGGAGAGGGTGGCAAAGAAGTAGTCTTGGCGGATGAAGGGAAATGGGGTCAGGAGGACCTCATGGTGTTGTCTATCATCCAAAACAGCCTTGAACCATCTATCTTGGAAGCTTACTCATATTGTGAAACTTCCAAAGAGTTGTGGGATACACTTCAGAAGGTGTATGGCAACATTTCCAACTTGAGTAGAGTGTTTGAAGTCAAGAAAGCTATCAACACTCTCAATCAAGAAGACACTGATTTTACTCAGCATTTTGGGAAGTTCAGGGCTCTATGGGCAGAGCTTGAGATGCTGAGACCTGGTACAGTCGACCCTAATGTGTTGAGTGAGAGGAGAGAGTCAAGACAAGGGTGTTTGCTCTAATGCTCACACTGAATCCTGGTTATACAGACTTAATCAAACACATCTTGAGAGCTGAGAAGTTACCATCTTTGGAGGAAGTGTGTGCTCAAATACAGAGAGAGGCAAGGCTCCCAAGGTCTCTTTGGTGGAAGGGTGAACTCACTATGCAAACAAAGCTGAGGCAGTGGCAAACAAGGGATATACAAACCCCAGACAGAAAGGAAGGTGTGGATTTGTGACCCATTGCAAAAAGAAAGGGACATGGAAAGGATAATGCTGGATGATCTTACCAACAATTCTACTACCGTTAGTAACTGTTGGAAAAGCTAAGAACAGCTAAGAACATGAAATCACTCTTCGAAAATGAAGAGACAATCAACTGTGATTGAATCCTCTCAGCAAAATAATCTACACAACCATCTGAATCTAGAGAGATTAAGTGGCTGTGAGATTTGATAAAATAACTAGAATTAAACTAACAACAGATTAAACTCTAGTATGAATCTATCCTTGTGGAGTATCACAACACTGATGGTTTGTGTACTTAAGCTACAAGGGAATTAGAATCAGTAAGCTAGAGATGAACAGATACATAAAGAAGAGTTTAAAGGTGACTTAGAGTGAATGGGCAAGCAATGATCTGCCCTTCGGCCAGACCCCAAAACATGTATACCTTAACTCCCTACATTGTGACTAATTTAAAGAACACTTTGTAGGGTAGATGAGTGATACACGAAATTTATAAAGCTTGTCTCTTATTTCTTGTGTGTTAACATTACAATGGTGCTGCCTCTTTATTTATAGAGGAGTGCCTTAGGGTTTACAGCAGCAGCAACAAGACAAAGGCTGAATTAAAACAATTCATACTAGGGAAATGAATAAACTAAGCATGAGGAAGAAGCCAGAGAGTTTCTGCAGCAAGGAAGAGATAGTGACAGCTCCCAACAGCTCTCTTTCTCTTAAGAGAACATGTGACTTTTATCTTATTTAAATCCCCACTTCTCTAGCCTCTGTCTCCAGCAGTCACATGTATTATTTGAGTAAATCTGCCTCTGAAGTTAGCTGGACGAAATTGAACTTGCCTTGCCTTCCAAGACACACTAGCTCAAGCTTGGTTGCTTGGAGGTCAAGACTGTACAGAAAAACTCCAACTTCAAGTATCTGAACTCTTCTCTTCTCTTCTTCTTCAGTTTGGTGTGGAGATGCTTGGCCTTTACTTCCTTTGTTTGGCCTTCACATCTCCTTGTCTTGCTTCACTCTAATACCCTCCCTCAAGGTTGGGCTGCGGAAGCCACTGGTTCCAAAGGCCAAGCTTGCAACACGCAAATGACTACCTCATTAAAACCTCACCTTGTAAAACCACTTGGGATAAAATCATGATGAGGACAAAAAGAGTATAGCCTTCACGGTGCATTGGATAGCTATGACCTTAGCTTTATTTGAATTGAGCTTGAAGCTTCTCTAATCTGAACTGCTGCTTGGAATTGTCTTTAAAACCGCCAAAAGTGACTCATGGCTTGAACCATGATCTGAACAGATTGCTGAGGGTGTTAGCGCCATGATTTGAACTGTGCAACACCTCTTTCTTCTTGATGCTCCACATGAAGCTTACTGACCCTTAACTAACATCTTGCTGGTGAGCTGATTCATCACTTTCCTACAGTATCTTCTCCTCAAGATCTTCTTGTCTTGGGTCCATGAATCTGAGGCCATTGGTTCTAACCCCCAAAGCTTGCTTCTGATGCTGCTCTAGATCAACCAAACTTGCATTGTCTTCTTGAGACAACCAAGTACAAACACCAATCACCATTCTTAGACTTAGAACCTGTTGAGTATGGACAGATTCAAAGCAAAAAATTAGTGAATGATGGAGAGAATAAAGTAACCAGAGAGTATAAGTAACCATAGAATTAGAGAATAAGTAACAAGAGTATGAGAGAATAATGGAGAGTAAGAGTATGGAGGAGAATGAGAGTTTTGCGGAAGCAGATTGCAGTCCATGGCCTTCAAGCTTCATGGCTGATCACAATGCTGGCGAGGCATGAACATCCCACCAGTTAACACATTTTTAAATCATTTTCGAAATCAGATTACTCAAGAATCTGTTCAAAAACATTTTCAGATTTTTAAATCCTTTCAAAGAGCTTTTCTTTAAATCTGAAATTTAAAATGCTCTTACAAATCAATTTTCTTCAAATCACCATCAGTCTATCTCCCTCCCGCAAGCATTGGTTTCATTAGACTTAAAGTCTTTTACCAAGTTTTGTAAATTGAGAGACAAAGGGGATAAAGGACTGATAATGTTTGAGACAAAACCAGCAAGAACTTCATCTTTTAAAACTGTTTTTAAATCACAAAACAGATGAAGTCTTTTGTTTCATTTCCCTCCCTTAGCCTTTGATTAGGTTCCCAACACAAGATCAGGACCACAGCTTACACATAGGAGAGAAGAATAAAAAAAACGAACTCCATCTTGTCCTCTTTGGAGAAATCATTAGACAAGGATGAAGAAGACAAAACATTTTTGAAATCTATTTTTTCAAGAGTTTTTTTTTTTTCAGACACAAGTTTAATCTTTTCTCCCTCCCTCAAGCTGGTGTGAACAGATTTTAATCTTTCATCCAGAAGCTTAAACAATGAGGAGATCCAGGGGAGAGTCATTGATTAAAAAAAGCTTTTAAAGACTTGCATCTTGACTCAACCCTCAGATTTTGAAACCATACTTCATCTAAACTCTCTACTGTCCAAGTTTTGAATCCTAGCCACACAGCTCCTGAAAACGAATTTTAAAGTGAGAGAGAGAGTATTAGAATGAAGAAAAATGAAATAAAGAAGTGAATTCAGCCCAATAGAGCAACTAGGCTCTGATACCATGTTGGAAAAGCTATGAACAGCTAAGAACATGAACTCACTCTTCAAAAATGGAAGAGACAATCAACTTGTGATTGAATCCTCTCAGCAAAATAATCTACACAACCATCTGAATCTAGAGAGATTAAGTGGCTGTGAGATTGATAAAATAACTAGAATTAAACTAACAACAGATTAAACTCTAGTATGAATCTATCCTTGTGGAGTATCACAACACTGATGGTTTGTGTACTTAAGCTACAAGGAATTAGAATCAGTAAGCTAGAGATGAACAGAACATAAAGAAGAGTTTAAAGGTGACTTAGAGTGAATGGGCAAGCAATGATCTGCCCTTAGGCAGACCCAAAACATGTATACCTTAACTCCCTACATTGTGACTAATTTAAAGAACACTTTGTAGGGTAGATGAGTGATACACGAAATTTATAAAGCTTGTCTCTTATTTCTTGTGTGTTAACATTATAATGGTGCTGCCTCTTTATTTATAGAGGAGTGCCTTAGGGTTTACAGCAGCAGCAACAAGACAAAGGCTGAATAAACAATTCATAACTAGGAAATGAATAAACTAAGCATGAGGAAAAAGCTAAGAGAGTTTCTGCAGCAAGGAAGAGATAGTGACAGCTCCCAACAGCTCTCTTTCTCTTAAGAGAACATGTGACTTTTATCTTATTTAAATCCCCACTTCTCTAGCCTCTGTCTCCAGCAGTCACATGTATTATTTGAATTTAAATCTGCCTCTGAAGTTAGCTGGACGAAATTGAACTTGCCTTGCCTTCCAAGAAACTCTAGCTCAAGCTTGGTTGCTTGGAGGTCAAGACTGTACAGAAAAACTCCAACTTCGAGTATCTGAACTCTTCTCTTCTCTTCTTCTTGAGTTTGGTGTGGAGATGCTTGGCCTTTACTTCCTTTGTTTGGCCTTCACATCTCCTTGTCTTGCTTCACTCTAATAAAGGACACCAAATGCAAGAACATCATACCTCGTTACAGCCTTAGCATCATTGCTTTTATAGATCTTGTAACAAGCTCAGTGGCTGTAAAGCACAACAATGACAAGTTAGCAAAACAAGATTCAAACTTAAAAGAGGCATTGCTTTCCAGTATATCAAAATGACAAGGAAATTCAACTATAACTGATTCCAGGAGCAGTTTCACATTAGTAAAGCAGTTGCTGGAGAATTTACCTATGCCTAGACCACGATAATGGTTTAATGATGACCAACATGGCGATGTACCCTCTGTAAGTGTGTCGATGCCTTCCTGTTAGAGACTACGGTTCTTACGCATCTATCTTTGTGAAACGCCTTTCCAAAAAGGAGAATGAAAACGCTACTTATCAATCCATATATTCCTTGTGACTTTCTTCCACACGTGTGTCATGTAACTCCCTTTCCTCATGTCTTTGTACCATCTTCTCTACTCTATTTACTTCTCTTGAGGTTGGGATCTTCAGCCAGTTCACTAGATAGAAAGCATCTGGCGGAAAGATTGTTAGATTGTGGATGGATCATGGATGTTTCCTTTAATTTCTTCATATTTATTTATATACTATTCTCAAAATTCTCTTCTTTTTTTTTCTTCTAATATTGGTTTAATATTTTATTTGTTGCTAACCTCCATCTATCACAACACATGCAAATAAGGCATCAAGACAAGGGGTTTCTGTGTGGAGCTTTGAACTTCTGATACGCGTGTCAAAGGGATTCAGTGTGGAGTTTTGATTTAGAAAATAAACTCGTAACCTATTGAGCTTAGCAGAACAATACAAAAAAGTTTCAAGCACAAGACGGGCCAGATAAACACAGGCCGTCTGTTTGACACCTCAAGTTGCAGCTAAACCAGTGAACCCCAAACTCCTATAGGCTATAACCACGCAAGACTTGAGAACCGGCGTGATTTTCAATGTTCTTTTTACTAATTTTTAGTGTTTCTACATAAAGTAAAAACAAGGTTGTGATTATTATGGAAGTCTGGTCGATGTGGTAAGGAGTAACTACTACCAGGGCATCATAGACGTTGGAGGCCTAAACAATTTGATTTGTTTAAAATATAAATTTGAGAGGTTTCCTTTAATAATTTTTTCTATGCCAATGTTTCACTTCAATATACTGAAAATCACCCATGACTAACATAAATGAATAAACTTTTGGTTGTGATTATGAATATGTTCTTTGTTTTGTAAGAATCTATTCTTATTCAAAAATTCTGAAATCAACGATCAAAAATTATTATTTCGAGAGAACATAGTAAAATCAATGTTCCAATCAGAAATCGGGATAAATTTTAAGTAACACGTAAGATAGACTAATCAATTTATTTTTATTAATTAATTTTAGACTAAAATTCAGCTAATTTAATAATAATTATTTGGAACACCCTTGTGAATTTTCATGTACAATTTACTAATTTCTAGTGTTTCTGCAAAAACCAAAAAATATGTTAGACTACATGGGACCACATAGGATAAGAAATATATTCTTCGTTTTTCAGGAATTAGTATGGAAATGTCGATGTGGCGATGATCTAACTACACAAATGATTAAACTTTTGGTTGTGATTATGAATATATTCTTTGTTTTCCAGAAATGCATGTCCCTTGCCGAAACATTAAAAGTTAATTAATTATGTTTTATTTTGCTCAAAAACAATTATTTCTGTTTTATTAAAATAAAAATTTATGGATTTGGAAATCCATGTTAAATACTTGAAAGAAGGTGTTCTGTCCAATATCACACTTCAGTTTTATTACTCTAAGCATTCGCCAAGCAGAGTGTTCTCCTTCGATCAGACAACGGAAGCAAAGCCATGGTTGGACCAGGAAGACCTCAAATCGTCCTCTTCGGTTCTTCAATTGTTCAGTACAGTTTCAGCAATGGTGGCTGGGGAGCCACTCTTGCTGACGTCTACTCTCGCACGGTTTGTCACTCTTCTTCTCCTCTCTTCTATGTGACATGTAGCTGTTGAATGTTCTCAAACTTACTGTTTGTCTTCAGTGTCACCAACTTAATGATTAATGATGTAACACTTAAGTATTCAATCTTTTCATGCATGTCCACAGGCTGACATCATCCTTCGTGGTTATGGTGGTTGGAACTCCAGATTTGCCGTAAAGGTCCTTGACCAAGTCTTCCCAAAGGTACATAAACTCTGTTTTTTTAGTGTAGTTGAACAAGCGAACTAGATTTGTTTTAGTCAGAGCATCTCCAAAAAAAAAAACTTTTTTTAAAAAATGGCCTATCTCGAATAATATTTTTTAATCTCCAATAAAAAACTTATTTTGGAGGTGGCTGATCTTTGGTGAGGATTTTAAGAGTTGATCCAAAGATTTACCCAAGAAAGAGAGTTAATCCAAAGATAAACCTCAAATTAATTTATATCTAGTTTTTTTTTCATTTTAGTTCTCAACTTTAATGATAAACAACTATAGTCAGCAAACTTTTTTAAATAAATAATAATACAAACCGAAAATCTTATCACAATATTTATAACTTATCAATGTATATTTTTGGTTTCATTAAATGAGCAAATCTTTAGTTTTAAAAAGTGCATGAACTAAGGAAAATGGTTACCAAATGATACAATTGTGTATATATAATATTTATATTTGACATCATATTATTTTATATTATGAATTTTTATTTCTATTTTAACATATTTATATATTAATTTCTATAGTGTTCTTTAAGAATTCAATTTCTTACGCGTTGCTATCACTTTAAGTATTAAAGTGGTCAATTAAAAAGTTAAGTTTAATGAATTATAAATACACATAATCGTCACTACTAAAATTATTTTTATTTTCTTTTTACTTAATAAATTTTGTCTTGGGTTTTTAATTTTAATTTCTTTTTCCTTTTTTCTTATAAAAATCTACGTAAATAATAAAACCAAATATCTATAAAATATTTTAAAATTTTATATATAATGAACTTTAATTTTAATTTTATTCATATTTTATAAACAACAAAAAATATCTATAAGTTTCAGATATATAGTTTTATACATAAAAATAGTTTCACACAAAATAATATAGGTATTTTTATTTAAACAGAAAATAATATATTTTCAAATCTAAACATAAAATTAAAATCAATACAACAAAAGTGATTAATTTAACAAATAATATTTTGTAGTTCATTTAGACACATATATACAATTCAATATACCAAAAAATGAGTAAATTGATCATCAATATTATACTCTGTGGCCTACTTAAGTCAGTGATATTTTATTAGTTAGAGTATTCGTCTATTTATTTTATGCATATAAATTAAAAATGACTCAAAACTAACGTACAAATGAAAATAATATATTAACAAATTATTATGATTTAGGTTGGTCATAATATTTATATACATGCATAATAGTTTTCAACAAATTTCAACTATGTTCAATTATGCAATTTGAACAGATAACACCTTTTTACTTGTTTTCGAAAAAACATATATCAAACTATACATAATTTTTGAAACTATGAATCCAAGAAAATAGAAAAAATTAAATTCAAGTAACAAATTTAATCTGATTTTAGTGTATTTAGAATCATGAAACATTATGGTTCATTTAAGATGAGTAAATGTGATTTTATATATCCAAAAAGTAGTTGAGTCATGAAATTGTTTAAAGCAAGATCAAATGTCTGTTTCTAAAAAATTCTATTTTCATACATATAAATTACAAAAACAATTTAAATCTTATCAAAATAAAAATATTATTAATTAATATAATTATATATTTTGTATATATTACATCTATACATGAGCACATAAAAAATCACATTATAAGATATATATGAATATTTAAGTAATATATTTATAAAGATAAAGGTGATAAGAAAATTAATATTACTAGAACAATATGTAATTTCTTTAATTGGAAGAGGTAAAATGAAAAGTAAATAGTGTTTTACAATTTTGTATTTCATTATTCAAAATTTCAAAATTTTTATGGTTTAAAGATTAGTTGGAGAGCAAATAAATTCAAGATTTAACAGTTTTAAGGTTGTTTAGAGACGTTCTCGTAGTGAGAGTGTCTCTCTTTATGTAAGATTCTTTAGTGAGAACTTTTAAAATTTTGCGAAAAGGATTAGCCTTTCTTGACGTATGTTTCTTTTTTCTTTTTGCTTAGGATGCTGTAGTACAACCTTCTTTGGTGATAGTCTACTTCGGTGGGAATGATTCAAAGGCTCCTCATCCATCAGGCCATGGACCTCATGTTCCTCTATCTGAATTCATCCAAAACATGAGGAAGATTGGGGAGCATCTTTTGGTAGGTACTTATGCCCATTTTCAAAGTTCGAGACTTTTCCTTAATGTGTTGCTAAACTCATGGTGTCTCCTTTCATAACAGAACCTTTCGGACAAGACACGTGTCATTTTTCTCACTCCCCCACCAATGAATGAGACACAAATCCAAATAGTTTTTGGGTACATATCTTTTAATAACTGCTTTATCTTCCTATTAGTATTAGAAGTTTGATCAATATCACTTTGTAACATTGGTAGAGATGCAATAAAAGGACGGAGTAACGAAGTTTGCCGTCCATATGCAGAAGCGTTATTGAATCTATGTAGTGAGATCAATGTGAAAGGTGTCGATCTTTGGAACGCAATACAACAACAAGATGATTGGTTGAACACCTGCTTCACGTGAGTAACTCAAATACATTTCTACAATGATACGTACTCTTAATCAAACTAACTCATTAGGGATTGTTTTAACTTCATAGAGATGGGATCCATTTCACAGCCAAGGCAAGCGAGGTTGTGGTGAAGGAGGTATTGAAGGTAGTGAGAGAAGCGGAGTGGAAACCGAGTCTTCACTGGAAGTCGTTACCGATTGAGTTTCCCTTTGAGTTTGGTGTACCAAACTCCCTAAGCCTTAGTGAGATAGAGTTAATGAGAAACTATCAATTAGAGCCACCACCTAGTGCGTCTCTACTGTAAAACGTTACATTCTGTGTACTAGTTTCACCTTTTATTTGCATGCTTTGTTTGGAATCGTTAAGTTTCGGATCATAACAATTTATTCTCGCTAGTGTGCTTCAGATTGTACAGAAACAAATGCATTCGAATCTTGATGAACGGTTACTGTTTTCATTCAGCTGTGTGTTTAGAAACTTTTCAGATTATTTATCATGCAAGTTCACATATGTGGGTGTTAAAGTGCTTTAGGTGTCGCATTTTCACTAATCTATCACCACATCTTTGACATTGGGCTGACAGTGCAAAACCATTTGATCCCACCATTTTTTTTTTGTAAGTTTTAAAGCCCTACAAGCTATGTCTTAAACTGTGACTCAAAATTTTAAACTATTTGTATGAATATTTTTTTTTTTGAATTCAAGTTGGTCACATGGCCCATAAATATTTCGAACCGGGCTAGATATATGTTTTCTATCGATGATTTAACTTTTTAGTCGTGAGGGTAACATTGATCCTCGGATTAGGTTTATGTTCTAACATAACGCGATCATTATTACGAAAACATGAACTTTCTTACATGCTTACTGCATTTTCATTATCTATTTTGTTGATAAAAATCAGAAATGGTTAATCAACCATACTTGTCTACGAGGAATCAGTGTTATTAAACCTCTCTCGAGATCGTTGTCAACATGTTGATAGATTTAGAGATACATATGTTAATGTACCTATATGCAATATATTTGATATGTTATATTCTACAATACATTATTCTTCCTCCCACTAGTCTAGGATATATTAAGCTTACATATAATTTTAAATAAGCTATTACCAGTGAGGGTTCCAGAATCATTTATAGTTGGGGGCATAATACTAAAAAAATATAAACAAAACAAAAAGGGATGAAACGCAGACACTTTTTTAATTTATACACTAAACTATGTACAGTTTAAATAATTAGCATAAGTTGTTTAAGAACAAATAAAAAGAGTAGGGGGTACGATAACCGTAAGCCTACGTCCTCCCCCGACGCTTAATTTGGTTTATTTATGCATTTTAAATTTTGTATATACATTAAACCTGTTTTGAGGTTTTAATCAAATATGATTCAAAGTGTAGATACACGTGAACCGAGTTAGTTTAGCAGAACAATACAAAAATTTGTCAACCACGAGAGGGGGCCAGATAAGACACCTCAAGTTGAAGGCTTGCGGCTAAAACTAGTGACCCCAAAATCTATCATTATCTGTAGAACATGCGTGAGTCTTTAACTAATATAATATTTTAAATTTTATAATTATTATTTATTTATTTAAATTGAGTTAGTAATGTTTTGACATGAGTTAAAATAATCTCTTAAAAATGTTTAACGTGTTTCCAAACAAGAGTTGTTCTTCCTGCTCTTTTATTTTATGAATTTTTTTTTGTCGTCAACAGAAGAGATGATGATTGTGCTCTACCACGCAAGACTTGAGAACCGGCGTGAATTCTGATGTAATATTTGCTAATTTTGTATTTTTATAAAAAGCAAAATATGTTGGCTATGTGGGACCAAATAAGATTAGGAATATATTATTTGTTTCTCTAAGGAATTATTATAGACTTCTGGCCGGTGTGTCAGTAGTGAGGATCTAACTACCACAAATGATTAAACTTTTGATAATATTGAACCTCATGAATATCTAAAAACAAAAATAGATACGGAAGGCTATCTTATAAATTACTTTCTAAAATATTATTAGAAATTATATCTTCTAAATATTACTTGAAATTATGAGATACCTATCTCTCACCACATTGTCAATTTATAAATAACTTATTAATTTCTTTTTAAAACATAAAACAATAATTTTATTTGATTCAGAAATCCATTTTAAATACTTGGCAATGAAGGTCTAGGTTCTAACCAATAATACATAAGTGTTCTCCTTATCCAGGAGACAGAAGACAAAGGAAGCAAAGCCATGGTTGGACCAGGAAGACCTCAAATCGTCCTCTTCGGTTCTTCAATCGTTCAGTACAGTTTCAGCAATGGTGGCTGGGGAGCCACTCTCGCTGACGTCTACTCTCGCACGGTTTCTCACTCTTCTTCTTCTTCTTCTTCTAGCTGTTGAATCTCTTCTTAGACTTACTGTTCGAAAGTGGAGAACTTTCACTCATTACATGTTTTCACTGTCACCAACCTAATGATTGATAGATACCATTGGTTCCTTTTTGACTCAGATCCATCACTATTTGTTTTTTCATCACTATAACACGTAAAGATTCAATCTTTCAATGCATAATTACAGGCTGACGTTATCCTACGTGGGTATGGTGGTTGGAACTCAAGATTTGCCTTAAGGGTCCTTGACCAAGTCTTCCCAAAGGTTACATACACTCTGTTCTGACAAGAAGCATATTGAAAGTGTCACACTTTATGTATAACGCCTATGTTATGTTGCTTAGGATGCTCTAGTACAACCTTCTTTGGTGATAGTTTACTTTGGTGGGAATGATTCAATGCCTCCTCATCCATCAGGGGAGGGACCTCATGTTCCTCTCTCTGAGTTCACTGAGAACATGAGGAAGATTGGGGAGCATCTTTTGGTACTAATGCCCTTTTTTTGAAAGTTGCGAGACTTTTTTTTGTTTCTTAGTGTATTGCTAACTGAACTCATGGTATCTTTAACAGAGCCTTTCAGACAAGACCCGTGTCATTTTCCTGTCTCCTCCACCCATGAATGAGACACAAATCCAGTTAGTTTTTGGGTATGTATCTTTGACAAACTTGTTCATCTTCCTCTTAGTGTTAGAAGTTTGATCAATCTCATTGTGTAACATATGTTGTAGAGATGCAATAAAAGGCCGGAGTAACGCCGTTTGCCGTCCATATGCAGAAGCGTTGTTGAATCTATGCAATGAGATCAATGTGAAATGTGTTGATCTCTGGAACGTTATACAGCAACAAGATGATTGGTTGAACACCTGCTTCATGTGAGTTACTCAATGCATTTTAACTCTAAAATGATACTCTTATCAAAACTAACTCATTGGGGATTGTTTTAACTTCATAGAGATGGGATCCATTTCACAGCCAAGGCAAGCGAGGTTGTGGTGAAGGAGGTGTTGAAGGTAGTGAGAGAAGCGGAGTGGAAACCAAGTCTTCACTGGAAGTCACTACCTATTGAGTTTCCTTTTGATTATGGTGTAGCAAACTCTCTCAATCTTACTGAGCTAGAGTTATTGAGAAACGACCAGTTGGAGCCACGGCTCTAGTTTAGAGAACATGCTACTCGATGGATGTGTGTACCAATTTACTCTCGCTTGTGTGGATCAGATATACAGAACAACATGCATTGGAAACAATGACGCTTGTCACTCATCTATATTTTTTGAAAAGACTATCTTGCAAGTTCACAGATGTGGGTGTTAGAGTATTGTATTTCACAAAGATGTGAGTAAACGCACATCTATATCATGAGCATGTAGTAGACTCACACCATATTTCAGATACACTAACCTAGCATTGGAGCTTATATCTTTTACCATTTTCGTTCTACTTATCTATAATGTTTAACGCCATGACTCTTTCTTCTGACTAGCATACAGACACTAATTTGAAATGAGCTGACAATGCACAACCAGTACAGCCGTGTCTCTGCTATGGTCAACAAGCTCTTGTGTAGGGACTTGTAGTAAGCCAAGCCGTCATTTTTTCACCGTCCCTTCATAGTTTCGGTGAGGAGTGAGAAAGACCTATAATACCTAGCGAAAAAAGCAGGGCGGAAACTTAAAGAATTCAAGACTTAAATCAAAAGCCAAAGTGATGTTATCAAGAGGTTCCATTCATCATCAAGCTATTTCAGTACAATACATCCTTCATTTCTAACTTATGTTAGCCTTACTTGGGGTTTATATAATATTTCAGATAAACTAACCCTAGCTTTTAATTAAACCATAATCAGATTTGAGAAATGGGAAGTTTCTATTTTTGGAACCATATGCAGGTTTGGTGACATGCTTCATGCTAGTAGCTAAACAACTCTGGAAAAGGTAACCAATGGGGTTAGGCCAGTGGTTCTGGCTGCGGACGGTCCTAGAGAACTTCAGTTCGGCGTCCCTGGTTCGATTCCCGTTGGCTACCATCCGAAAATGCTGCGCACGCGGGCCTCGTGGGTTGGCCATCAATCTAGGTTGGTGGGCCCCATGGTAATCAAAAAAAAAAAAAAAAATTCTGGAAAAGGTTACAGTGTAATATTGAGGAGAGTTATCAAACCGAAAATGATTCAGCGAGCACACGACTTCTTGTAAACAAAGATGAAGATGATGCTGATCTTGAAGACTTTATTGGTAACGAAGGTGAAGCAAGTAATAGCAGTAGACGTCTCTGTGCCATTTGTTTTGACGCTACACGAGATTGTTTTTTCCTCCCCTGTGGTCATTGCGTCACTTGTTATCAATGTGGAACAAAGTAAGTTTTTCTCAATCTAATATGTCTCTCAAAATGTTCTAATATAATATAGAACAGTCTATATAGCAAATCTAGTTAGATCAGGAAAAGATGTTGTTATCGTATTGAGATTGATGTAAAATATCTAAGGATGTGAAGGTCAAATATGTGTACAGGATAGCAGAAGTTGCTGGGAGTTGTCAAGTCTGTAGAAAGAAGATGAAGAAGGTGAAACGACAGTATAATGTAATATTCAAGAGATCGATAAGTAAAATCAATGTGGTGATTATGCGTCTTTAGGGGCTTAATGTCTAGGTAGATGACGCATAGACCGATTTTTAGAAAAATCGTGGTTTTTAGGCTGGTGGAACCGTTATTCTAACACTAAGATGTATCATCAACATAAAGTTGGATCTAGATAATAAATACTATTGAACATTGACAAGGCTTGGTTCTTTCTCTGCATTATTCACCAAGATGGTTACGCAATAGTATGTCATATAATAAAGTCCAAACTGGGATTTAAATAGGGATCTCATTTAAATATCTTTTAAAAATGATCCCTTATTAGATGATTAAAGAAAACAACTTAAACTGTAACTTATGTGGACATATACTAGTAATTTTACAAGTAAAAACTTAGCATAACACATGTCACCTAATGTTTCACATATATAGGTGAATCTCTTTGTTGTTATCTGATTCTCTCAACTGCTTAGCTGGTTCTACTGGTGTTAGAAGAGAGGACTAAAATGTTCAAAAGGGTCAAAAACTTTATAAAAACTTCTATTTTAGCGTCGGTATTAGGGCTGAGACTTTTTAACCGGATCCAAATACCCGAACCGGATCCAACCCGATATGGACCAGTTCGGTTCGGTTTTGGTATATATGATTTTACCCGATGGATATTTTTATAAATATCCACGGGTATCGGGTCGGGTTTGGGTTTTATCCGGAACCGAACGGGTACCCGTTTTAAACCGAATTAAAAAATAGATAGAATTGTATCTTTTGGGTGTCAAACCCAGGTGGGAGTGGCGAAATATCAAGCGCAATACCACTAGACCACTCCAATGTTATTGTAATGCAGTACATATTAATAATATATATAGTTTATATTTATTTTTCCTGTTAAAATATAAAAAATAAAATAAAAAATAGAAAAATAAATAAATATATATATATTTCGGGTATAAAGTTGTATAACCGAACCGACCCGGAACCGGTTAGAACCGATCCGAAACCGAACCGTAAGTCGACCAAGTACTCATTGGATAGAGTTTTAAAATAACCGATTTACCCGGAACCGAACGGATCCTATCCGGAACTGATCCGAATAACCGAAGTCCCAGCCCTAGTCGGTCTGGTCGGAGTTTTTCTGATGAGTCGGTTTCACAAACCGGTTTGGAACAAGGTCCGAACGAAAACAATCGCTCAGGCTAGCTTGCAACTAAAACAATTAACGTGAAACAATTATATTCTTTTATTCAACTTTTTGTAATTGAATTTTGACGTTTACCTTGTAAACGTTGCATGATAATTGCTAAGGTACTTGGATGATAAATTATAATAAGACACGATATTATTTTATTCCACTTTTTTATTGGTCACTTTGAAGTTGACCTAATAAACTTAGCATGTTGATTGTTGAGCTAGTTGGATGGCAATTAACATACACCAGACACGTTTTCTTAGAGTTGTGGATAGATGACAACATTTATTTATGTGTTCTATATGACTTTAAAATTGAAGGAGACTGGGAACTAATTTAGGCGACGTGCCACGGTTTGCAAGTCATTAATTAATTAGCTTATGAGAGAAACCAGAAGCTAACCATTCATCTTCATGTATAGCATAGTTAGTTATTTGTCGTGTCCTACTGAATTTTTTTGTCCAACTATTTAAATCTTTGTTTCTTTTTTCTTATTTTGTTAATCAAACTATTTCAATATTTTGTACATATGATACAAGCTTCAAAGTTAAATATATTCCCAGATAAACTTTATTTACTATATCAATAATGCATAGCTTTTCATTGTTTTCACTTGAATTTAAACTTAAATTAGTGAAAGAGTAGAAAGATAGTTCTTTAAGGAGAAATTTGAGTTATACCGCAAGTTTGATACCACTTTTCAAATTTACCAATAATGAATGACTATTTTCAAATATATCATAAATTTATGATGAAAATAGACTAAACTAATTTTTTAAAATATTTATAAAACATTTAGAAACTTAACCCACCCATTTAACATCAAATCCTAAACAATAATCACTAAAGTGTAAATCCAAATGTTAATATATTTTTGATTGAAGATATTTTTAAAGAGTGATACTTAACTTGTGGTATTTTTAGCAATTTCTCGTTTTTTAAAATATATACTCCCTCTATTTCATTATAAGTGTCACTTTAGGTTTTTGCACACGGATTAAGAAAACAATTAATTTTGCATATTTTCTATATAAAGACACAATTACCTATACAACTTACCATATTTCAACCAATAGAAAAATAATCTGCAACATAAAATTAATAAATTTTGCATCGAAAGTCGAAAATGACACTTATTTTGTAACAAAAAAACTTCTCTAAAATGACACTTATTCTGAAACGGAGAGAGTATTTCTTATCGTACCCATATGCAACCTCATGAGACTCAATCTCTCTTACTCCCTCCGTTTCAGAATAAGTGTCATTTTAGAGAAGTTTTTTTGTTACAAAATAAGTGTTGTTTTCGACTTTCGATGCAAAATTTATTAATTTTATGCTGCAGATTATTTTTCTATTGGTTGAAATATGGTTAGGTGTATAGATAATTGTGTTTTTATATAGAAAATATGCAAAATTAATTGTTTTCTTAATTCGTGTGCAAAAACCTAAAGTGACACTTATAATGAAACGGAGGGAGTATTAAAATAACAGAAACATTCCCTTGGAATTTTTTTGTGAGATTTTAAATTAAATACACTTCTATATATATCCACTACAACAATATGTTTTGACTGGTTAGAAATTAACTGGTTCAAAGTTAATTTAATAACTAGTATTTTAATATATATATCATTAACATACTAATTTCTTTTTATGTCAATTTCAACTACAGTAAGAAGAATAAAAATCCACCCGACCGTATCTAGTAAATAACTAAAAGGTAATCATGAGAATCTGCTTTGATACCAGTTATTGAAGTTTTTTATTTCTTACATAGGGCAGGAATACAGTTCATATAGTAAGCACGGCTATATAAAAATACATAGAGTAAGTACTGATTATACTTGGGATGTATATCAATTTTCACGTGCTTGCTAACAATGAATCGACTTGATTTTTCCCACTAGGACCCTTTTGCCTAATCATAAGACGGTACTCGTCGAACCTGATCGGTTTATAAAGAGCAGGTCGGTTCTCGGTTAGGAGTTCTTCCACTGGTCCGATCGGAATATCACTTCTCGGGTTGTAGAAGAGTGCCAAGGAGACTCGATCCATACTGGAATTAACGATCACCTGATGCTCCACGCTTTTGTAAATTCCATTGCTAAGTATCTGCAAATTGAGCCAACATAATATTTGGTTAATACTAGCATATGATTTTATTTCAAGAACTATTTCAAGTATCACATATTATATGAAGTTGCCAAAAATACTATCATTCTAAATGTGTATGCATTAGTGAATAGAAACACTAAAAGTATTTATATATGTTTTTTAACGATTGGGGGTATGTGGAACAAAACTTAAATAATCCCCCTGGGTCCGACCAACGCTGAAAACATCTCTCCCATAGTAGAACCCAGGAGCACAACAACATCAATGCATGCGCTAAAACCAACTGGGCTGCGATATTCATGGTAATTTGACTCAAATTTTCAAATGAAGTCTAAAACATAATCACATATCTTATTATGAGTAATTAAAAACCAAGGTACAAACTAAGAAACAATACCTGAACCTGATCTCCAATGTTAACGATCAAAGCATTGGGGACGGATTTAACAGTAACCCAAGAGTCACCACGTCGGACCTGAAGGCCGGCGACATTCTCGTCGGAGAGGACAATGGTGATGCCACCAGGGTCAGAATGGGAAGAAAGACCTAAAGTGAGGTGTGGCTGAGGGCATTTTGGGTAGAAATTTGCCCTCAGACTAGCCCCGACTTTGTCTACTCCTCCAAAGGCCTTTATGAGATGGTTTGGTTCTAAACCTAAACTCTCTGACAATGTCTCCACCAACCTCTCACACAGTTTCCTCACTTCTTCTCCGTACTCTTCGATCAATTCTCTGCACATTATTTGTTTCTTCCAAATGTTAATTGCAGTTATTTCAAATTCATATGATTAGTTAAGTAAAACATATTCTCAATATTAATTTAATATTGGTTGCTTTTAGACCAACCATGTACGAAATTGGTTACTACTACATTTGTGAACTAACCATCAGTAAACTAAACAAACAGTAAAAAGTTCGAGGACGTAAATAAGACACCAGGTTTACATTATTACATACGTACGTAATTCGACCAAAAATGTTATATGTGTACATATATATAAGGACGTTAGAGCATGTTTATCAAGGAACTCCTAAATAGGTTCTTGATGAATTTTTAAGTATTAAAGTTAAGCTAAGAACTTTTACTAAGAAACAATTGGTTTGAAGGCTTCATTGCTAGAACCAACGTCAAACTATCGAAGAGAACAAAGAGGCATCTCTTGTCTTTACCTCTTTTCTTTTCCTCTCAAACACAAACACATTACATTCTCTACACGTGTATAACAAGAGCCGTTTCTTCCAGACCTTAATTAAGACCCGTTGCTTAAGTTATTAGCTATTTTTCTTTTTTCTTTAATTACTAATTACCTAAGAAACACAATTAAGATATCCCAATAAACCTGCTCTTAGGTTTAGAATAAATTCGTGTTTCATATGGGTATAATGACCACCAGTACACAGGAAACGTGTTCATACATGAGACACGTGCCTAAGCAAACATATGGACCAGACGGCCATGTGTGTACGTATATGCATCATCCAACAACTAAAACTCAAAACACACACAAGCAACGTGTTACGTACGTCCCCCATGCAAACACTCACCTAGTAACATATCTTTTCCAGTGATTGGTTTCGTCAAAAGGCACACACTCAGATTTGACCAAAAAACATTTTCACTCAGAAAATAAAATAATATTTTTATAAAATAAATATATTTATAAACATAAAAATAAATTTTTAAAATATAAAAAATAGTTCATATATATATATCTGTCTATAGTTTTGTTTGAATCACAAAATATGCAAAATATTACTGATTAAACTTTAAAATAAAAAATATATTTAAACTTCAACAAACACAAATTTTAAAAGTTAAATGGTATTACCGTTAATGTTCTTCCATCAGAAAATAACCATATATTATCAATTCCCTTAAACGGTATAATATATTTTATCACTATTTTACGGCTAAACCCATTTATCATTTTATATCACCATCAATCTGACTAATGTTGTATATGTATTGTGATTTGTGCATATCAGCATATGCATATACCTTATCTTAGGAGGCTGAGATGGCCACTTGGAAGGGTTTCTTATGGAAGAGGGCAAGTAATTGAGGAAGAAATAATCACTCCAATCTAATTTAGCATCTTTCACAACCCCAATCCTGCTTCCATAGCCTTCGTACGTGTCAGGTGAGTTTGCGTACTTTCGTTTCTCCTCAACTGATAAATCAAAGAACTCTCGCCACGCTCCTCTCACTCTCTCCATCAGCCCGTGGTCTACACCATGGTTCACCACTTGGAAGAAACCCCACTCCTCACACGCTTTCCTCACTCGCCTCAGCCCCTCCGGTTTCCTCCACACGTCGCTCATGTCTAGCACGGGGATTTCCATGTCAAGACCGGGTTGATCGGAGTTGTAGACCGGTCTCTGGTGAGCAGGTTTCACATACCGGTTTGGGACGGTGGATACGCCGGTTTGGGACAAGGATTGAACTGAAACAATGGGCTCAGGCCAGCTTGCAACCATTTTTTCTCTTTTGTGATTTAGAAAAGGGATTAGAAGACACCAAGGAGAGATGTAAGAGATCTAAGGGAAATAATGAGTGTATTAGATGGTGGATGAAGCGAGGACGAGTGGGGCGTATAAATAAGGAAAAGTTTAAACCTAACTGAAAGGTGAAATAATTACTGACACGATATTATCTTATTCCACTTTTCACTGTATTTTGAGGTTGGCCTAATAAAATATAACGCATGACCACCCTTGGCTCATCGGCCTTCCGCACCTGCTTATTCGATCTATGAGTCCCACTTTATGTGACTCGGAGTTCATTAAATTTTCTAAAGTTTGAAAAGCTTGTTTATGGAAACTTTAATATAACCAACTCAAAGACCTTTAATTATGTAGTTATTTCTGCATGTGTGGCCTAAAAGGTAATTGTATTTTGGTGATATGCATAAATATGTAACTAAATCAATTTTTTATAGTATTTTCATATATCACAAATCGAGATGCTATAGTTAACTCATTCTCACAAAATGCAACATTTTCGTTGCACAAAGAATCATCGCACATGTTAGTATGAGCCCAAATAAAATTACACATTTATTTGGGTGCGGTTATGATACCACTTATAACTGTTTGATTGCCCATGACTAATGAGATTGATATGCCTTATCACATCCGATAGACGGTTATCTTTTCAAAACTCAAAAATTTGTTTTACTGACCTTGCAATTACCATATAATTTTTTTTTGTGCTTTAATCTCACTCATACGATATTATAAATTATTTCATTCGTCCAGTAATCTAGTTAAAAAAAGGTAAATATATTTTAATAATATAAATAATTAAATTAATTTTTAAAGTTTTTCCTATACCACTAATCAGAATGTTACACATAAAACACGTTTTTTAGAATTGTGGATAAATGTGGTCTATTTTAATTGTCTTTAATTACTTTTGAGGGAGATGGTGAACAAATCTCGGCGCCGTCCGATGGTTTTGCAATTCATTTATTGGCTAAAAGCTTATGAGACAGACTAGCTAACACTTTATCTTTCTCTTTTTTTTTTTTCTTTTTTTTTTTGTAAAAACACTTTATCTTCATGTGGTGTGTAGTTGGTTGTCGTATGATACTATGATACGAGGCATACGACAACTAATATCTCGTGAGACGATTTTAGTAGGTTCGTATGCTACTAAAGTCGTCTCACAAGATTCACGGTAAATTTACACTTTGATGAACAGCCTAACTATTAGTTTTCTTCTTCCTCTTTTTGTCTAAGTGTTAAGATTTTTCCTTTTCTTTTGTAGAAATATTAGATGCATTTACACGAAGTCACATATATTTCTATTAAAGTATGATATTTCATTTGTTCTAAAAAACGGGTATGATATTTCATTATCCTTTTCACATAAAAATACATTTTTTTTCTGAGAATTCACATTAAAATACATTTTACAATAAAATAAACACCTAGTCGTCTAATATATATGAAACTTTCATGTTCTGATATACCATGAGTTGAAAAGAACGAGACTGTGTATTTTATCTCTTATGTTGGAACACCAAAATGAAATGTCAACAGTAAACAAAAGCAGCCAACCCATAGTGATCGTTTTGTTTTCATTGTATTTCTATTGTCGGGATCATCTTATATATATGTGATTCACTATTTAACTTAGTTAAAATTAGGTAAATTTGCCAAAAGAGACTAAAAGTTAACCATATTTGTCTACTTAGTATAATACTAACCTAGTTTGTCTCTATAGTATAATCTTTTTCCTAATATCAAAATTAGCTATTAATTAATCAAATGAAATACGATTTCTAAATACTTTAAATATTTAAAAGGGAAAATTTCTCAAATAAACTATTTTGAAGTTTTTTT
>CAJHQQ010004050.1:0-33576 GCA_905132885.1 Moricandia moricandioides
TTTGAAACCCCAATATTCTATCTATGCATTTTATTCAGACTTCTATTCTTACTTCAATTATGTTTGAGTAATCATCAACTAGGTTTAGGGTTTATCAATGGTACTGATGGATTAGCCAAACAATAGAATTGTTAAGGTCATTATTGGATCTATTAATAGAATTGTGTTTATTGCTTGTGTTCAAGAGTAGCTAACTAGAATCCTGATAATAGGATAGTTAGGCACAAGCGAGAGCATGGTCTACTACCGGAATCTATTCTATTGAGCTAGGTTGCTAGAAACAAACGAGAGTTAATTTAGTCAATCTGGTTAACTTATCAAACTAGGTAACGCTTGACTCAAGAAACCATCGATCGACGAAGGATCATTGCATCGATCAACGGTCATTCTGTGTCAACAAGCGAGAGCTGAGACATTGGACTTGGTCAATAGATTAGGCGCGCATGCGAGAGCTTGTGTCTTTTAGATTAGATTTCGAGTTCCATGATTAAATACCTTTAACTTCTATCTACTATATTCCACTTGCCTGAAACCCTAGATCTAGCATATTTCCATATTTACATTACTAGCATATTTTCATATTTACATTACTGGCATATTTTCATATTTACATTACTAGTATATTTCCATATTGCATCTATACCTTCTAATAAGGAATATTTCCTTGACCTGATTACTTGCTACCAATATATATAGTTTACCTAGCTTAGCCCTTAGAAAGAAATCTATTGTGTGCCATTTTTCTCTGTGGATTCAATCCCTAAGTACTACACACGATCTCTCTTGACAACAATATTATTGTATTGTGTGTTAGAAACAAGGGTTAATTTGACTGCTTCTTGTTTAGGATATTATTACCCTATTAAAACATAAAAACACACCCCACGTCAAATACATTGTGAAACACATCCATTTCTGTTGGCATATTCAGTTTGTAAGCCACCGCTCCAACTCTTTCTATAATCTGGAATGGACTCAAGTACCTTGGATCCAGTTTCCCCCGTCCTATACTCTTTTCTGAACTTTAAGGGAGATCATTTTGAGATAGACCATGTCGCCTATTTCAAACTCCACATGCTTCCTTCGCCTATCTGCATAACTATTGTGGTGATCATGTGCTTCTTTCATCTTGTCCTTAATGAATTTGATCTTCTCCGTGGTTTCCTCCACAATCTCAGGTCCTGTCATGCTGCACTCCTCCACTTGGGTCCAGCATAATGGTGTCCAACAAGGCCGCCCATAAAGCGCCTCATATGGTGACATACCAATGCTCGTGTGAAAACTATTGTTGTATGCAAACTCCACCAAGGCTAAGTGTCTCTCCCAAGACTCTCCCCAATCCAAAACACACGCCCTTAGCATTTCCTCCAATGTCTGGATAGTACTTTTTGACTGACCATCGGGTTTTGGATGATAGGTAGTACTCATGTTCACTCTCGTTCCCAAAGCCTTTTGAAAAACTTTCCAGAAATAAGATGTGAACCGAGGATCCCTATCCGAAACAATACTGGCAGGTACACCATGTAATCATACCACCTCATCCATGTAGATTTGTACCAAGGGTTCCACACCATCAGCCTTCTTTTTATGGGTATGAAATGGGCTGACTTGGTCAAACGATCTACTACCACCCAGACTGCATCCTTCCGTTTCCTAGCCATAGGGAATCCAGACACAAAGTCCATGGTGATGTGATCCCATTTCCATTCTGGAATAGGCAGGTTATGAAGTAGTCCACTAGGCACTTGGTGCTCGGCCTTGACCAGTTGGGAAGTCGGACACTTAGCCACCCACTCCGCCACATGAATTTTCATTCGAACCCAATGGTAATACCTCTTGATATCCTTGTAAATTTTGTTCAATCCCGGATGGACAGAGAACTTAGATCTATGAGCTTGCCCCATTATCCCTTCTTTAAGTTCCCTGAAACTTGGAACACTGATCCTCCCATAGACCAAGATCGTACCATCTTGTGTCACTTGATACTCTGTCTTATCATTCAAAGCAACCTTCTGGAGATTCTCATCCAGTCTTGTGCTTGTCTGATCCTAGCAAGGAGATCAGCCTAGTTCACTGCCTCTAAACCCAATTACTCTACCTCGCTGACCATTGTGTTCAAATGCAATGACCTTACTAATCCTTCCAATATTTCGGCTTCTTTCTCAGCTAATACCTCAGCTCTCCTCGGACTTAAAGCATCACCACTAGATTGGCATTTCCTTGATGGTAAGCTATGTCGAGATCATAATATGCCACAAACTCCATCCATCTCATTTGTCTCAAATTCAACCCGGGTTGAGTAAAAATATATTTGAGACTCTTGTGGTCGGTTAGAATCTGAACCTTGGCACCATACAAGTATAATTGCCAAATCTTAAGGGAAAATACCACCGCGGCCATCTCTAGGTCATGGGTTGGATAGTTTCCCTCATGCTTCCTTAATTGCATAGAGCCGTATGCAATGACCTTCCCATGTTGGGTCAGTACAAATCCTAATCCTGTAATAGAGGCATCCGTGTACACCACATACGGTTTGTCAGCCTCAGGCAACACCAGTATAGATGCACTGGTAAGAATGTCCTTCAAGGAAGAGAAACATCTCTCACACTCCTCTAACCATACAAACTTTACATCCTTCCCCGTTAGTCGTGTCATCGGTTGAGCCAGACTTGGAAACCCCTTGACAAACTTTCGGTAATATCCGAAAAACCCTAGGAAACTCCTAATCTCCGTAGCATTCTTGGGTCGAGGCCAGTCCCGGATAGCTTTAATCTTTTCCGGATCGACTGATACCCCCTGGTCGGATACGATATGCCCAAGGAATCCAACATTTCTTTACCAAAAACTACACTTGCTCTACTTAATTGGCAAAAAGTTGTTGTTCCCTCAACCGTTCCAACACTGCCCTATGATGCCTCTCATGGTCTTCCTTACTTTTGGAATATACAAGGATGTCATCTATGAAGATGATTACAAATTCATCCAAGAAATCTCGGAAGATACCATTCATCATCTTCATGAATGCTGCTGGTGCATTGGTCAGTCCAAATGGCATGACCACAAACTCATAGTGGCTGTACCGTGTCCGGAAGGCTGTCTTCCTGACATCATTTGGTTCTATTGGGATCTGATGATACCCTGAAGCCAAATCAATCTTGGAGAACCATTTTGCACCCTTGAGTTGATCCAACAACTCATCTATCCGAGGTAATGGGTACTTGTTTTTCACAGTCACCCGGTTCAACCCGCGGTAGTGTATGCACAATATGAAGCTACCATCCTTCTTTTTCACAGAAAGCACTGGCGCTCCCCAAGGTGATACACTAGGTCTAATAAAAACCTTATCCAGCAACTCCTCAAGTTGCTTCTTAAGCTCGGCCATCTCGGTAGGATCCATACGATAGAGACTTTTGGATAATGGGACTGTCCCTGGTTCCAGTTCTATTATGAATGGGTCCGAACTATCAGGGGGAATGCCCTGTAGCGCCCTAAACACATCATGGAACTCCCGGACCAGCGGTATTCCCTCCGGGTCACCATCCCCTACGACCTCCTTAGTGGCGATTGTGGCTAGATAAGCTTCACAACCCTTCCTCAGAATCCTTTAAACATGGATCGCTGACACCACCAAGCATCCATAGATCGGGCGTATACCTTGGAACCTGATCAGGGACCCACACCCACTCTCAAACTGCACTCACCCCCGATGACAGTCTAGAGTGACCCGATTCTTTCCAAGCTAGTCCATACCCAATATCACCTCGTGATTCTTTAGGTAGACCACCACAAGATCCACAGGTATAACCCTGTCTTGGATCACCACTGGAATGTCCTGAATCACCCCTAGTGAATCCATTAATTGCCCACCGGCCGCATTCACTACCCTAGGACAATCCCCCGTTCCAAACAGGAACAACCCCTTTCTGAGCATTCCTAGGCTCACAAAGCTACGTGTAGCTCCAGTATCAAAAAGTACGTGTGTTTCCACACCACCAAACTTAGGGTCCCTACACATGACCCAATCTAAGTATCTAACCATACTAAGTTCCGTACTATGCAATTCTACTGAATTGAAAAATATAAAGGTCAGTCTCATTACCAATGATCGCTTGGAATGGTCCAGCCTTGTCCACATCTCTTGAGAGCTCATACACCCGCGGGGTTGATGTCTGCCCACGGTTCTGGTACGGCCTACTTACCTCTCCTCGGTTCTTGCCTGACCCAGTTGATAGCTTATGGCAATCCCTACGGAGATGCCCCTTCTTTCCATAGTAGTGGCACGTCCTGGTGTCCCCACTCGCCCCTTGCTCTTGCCTAGGTAAATCACGGGCTAAGTGATCCATCTTGCCACAACGGAGACAAGCTCCCATTTCTCTCCAGCATTCACCCCCATGGTGTCTTCCACACTAAGGGCACTCCGGTCTACCACTTGAGGTTTTACCCTCCTCGGCCTGGTCCCTCTTTCTCTTACGGTCACCACCATGACCACTAGAAACCACTTGGCTCCTAGGTTTCAGCTTAGCCTCCTCAGTTAGGTTGGACTCCAGCAAGGCCATCCTTTCAACCAACTCAGAGACTGTGTGAAAGGTGCAGACTGAGCAGTAGGTTCGGAGTTCAACCCTGAGGCCTCTTATGAACCGACGAACCTGAACAGACTCATCCTTTAACTCCTTACCCACATAACGCCTGAGTCGGTTGAATTCCTCCTCATACTCCCGGACTGTCATGCGTCCCTGGACCAAGTCCAAAAAATTAGCCTCCAAAGAATCCCAAGCCTCAGCTGGGAAGTACTTGTGGTTTGGGAAGTACTTGTGGTTGAACTCAACCTAAAAATCAGCAAAACGCTCAATGGTGCCATTGGTACGCTTATCCAAAGCTAACCACCAGGTGTGAGCATCACCTTCCAAGAACTGAACTGCAATGTCTTTCTTGTAATCCTCCAGGCAACGGGTTGAGCTAAATTTGCGAACCAACTGGCTCCTCCACTCTTTCGCCTCCAAGGGATCCACACTTCCAGAAAAGTGTTTGGTCCCTAGGCGTGATATGTGCTCGAGTAAGCTCAAGTAATCCACCTTCTTAGCTGCTCTAGCTGGGGGATCCAGCTCAACCATCTCAACCACTAGTGCAACTCCGCCAATATCCCATGGAGCTACTACCTGAGCTTGAGTAGCTTGTCCCACCGAAGAGTTCACCATCGGTGTGATCACTTAAGTGATTGCCAGCATTTGAGTTCTGGATGTAGCTTTTATTAATGACTCTCAAATTAACCTTTTAAGCTATTTTTTACTCTCTCAAATAAGAGGTTCAATTGTAGTACTTAGGGATCGAATCCACAGGGAGCGTGGGTACACAATAGACTACAGATGTTTAGATTAAGCTAGGCAAACACTTTATTAAAGAAGTAATAGTAGACAAGTAAGCATGGGATTGGTTTGATAACAATAAGATGAAATAGCTAGGTCTAGGGATTTATCAATCAATAGATTCAAAACACAAATCAAGGATGCTAAGGATTTTATAGATCAAATTATAGAACTCAAATACAATAAGCAAGTAATCCAGCTCTCGCATGCAATTACTAATTAGATGTCTAAGTTCTATGTTCCAGCTCTCGCATGCAAACAAGGATCGAGCGTCGATCGATACTAATGCTTGGGTATCGATCGATACTACCTCAGACAAGCATTAACACACATATCGATAATATTCAACTAGATCCTAGACCAACTCTTGTATGCGCCTAGATATCTAATCCACATAGTGCTCAGGTTCCGTTAATTAATTGCACTCTCGTGCCTCTCATTTGTCCTATGATTTTAGGTTCAAGTAACCAGTCACACTCTTGTGCTATTCCACTACTCTAGATCCTAGTATTACAAGCCACCCTGGTGTAGAGATCTATATATAACCTAGCAATACTATGAATATCAGTTTGACATTAAGAACATGAAATCCTTAAACCTAACAAGATGATTACTTAGACATGGAAGCAATAACACAAATCACAGTCTAAATAAATAATAGATATAGAAATCAATATAAAACCAAAGGAGTTCCAATCAATCTTTGAAAGACAATTGATCTTCTCTCCAAAACTTAAGACAATGAATAAAATAAAGCTTAGCCGTCAACAATGGCTTAGAAAACTATATAAATTAGGTCTAAACTCGTGCACGGGTATTCTGGTAACTTGCCATGACATATGGGCTTTAGTGGGCCATAAAACAAAAGCCGCATGTCTTCTGGGATCACCGTCGATCGACACTCATTCATCTTCTCGACAGCTTCTTCTCGCGTGGCAGACAAACCACTCTTAAGGAAATCGGGCATTACTTTAGATCTAACCATCCGATGGATCTCAAACTGGTGGCATTAGAAAGCTAACTCAAATATCTATCTTATTTCAATATATAAGCTCAAACCACTCTTCAGAGTATCGGGCATTACAAACACATAAAGATGAGTGGTCAATCTTTGTATTTTCTAATCAGATTGACCAAACAAGTATATAAACAAGCATATAAATATAAAGACCCGAGACACTAAACACTGTAAACATGTATTACTAAACTGACAAAGCACAAGAATACAACATCTAAAACATTTTTCAAAGTCAAACCCGACTCACTAAATTACTAACATATAAGAACAAGAAATGAATGTATCACTGAATAATTATTTGTGAGCTTTACCAAACTGACAAAGCACAAGAACACAACATCTGAAACACTAACTCAAGCAGTAAACAGAATCACTAAATAAAACTCAAACCTGGATCACTAATTCATTAAAACACAACCAAACAACAATAGGTCAAAGGAAAGCATTACCATGTGGTATCGGGCTCGAGGTTGCGAGACAAGACAGTTGTATACTGCTATTGGCCTGGCTAACTTAACAGTTATGTCAAAATAAACATCTGATCTTCGGAAAGATTAGGTTGAACCGGAGCCTCAACATTATCGTGGTCTTCTGGAATTGGAGAACTTTTTGCCTGGGAACTGTTGAGGGATTAAGCTAGCCGAAGTGGAGGCTACTGAGAAGTTCGAAGTGGAGACGACTGAGAAGCTCGAAGTGGAGGCGATTGAGTTGCAGCTGGTGACATATGTTCAGTGGATTGAGTTTTTTGTTGTTGAAGTTGAGGGGTTGCAGCAGTAGGGTTGGGAGGCGACTGAGCTGATACAGAAGGTAGAACCAGCTGTGTAGGAGGAGGGTAATCTCGAACAGAAGGGAGAGGCTTAGGAGGAACTGCTGGGATAGACTCCATTGGAACTAAAGCACCTTAACCTGGACATTTGATCCAGTGAGGTTCCTAAGGTTCGACCATGGATAGTTCAGGCCACCCAGTTCATTTTTAAGGACTGGTATTCTTATGTCAAGTTTAATTATTCTGTGATTCGAATTTTAGAGTCTGTATGGGAGTTGTTAGAGTCAAAGCTAAGATAAACTGATTTCTTTGTTTTTTATACAAAGGTTTCGATACAATTTTTAAGTTTGCACAATAGGTTATTACAATGTTTGATCCTAAATTAGTCTATCCATCCACCCATGGCCTCGAGTCTTCACGGCTAAGTCAATTCCTTCCCACAATCACCATCATGTCTTGAAACCAACCAAAAGCATAAGAATCTATCCGAACTTAACAGTCAATTTCTAATGCATGCAACAATAATCGGTTTTTTTCTAAGTTCATCCCTAAAATCACCTTAATAATATTCGACTTATCAGCTTTATTGACCGGATCGTTCAAGTTCAGTTTGCGGATCCATAATTTTTCGTCTTATCACTGAACCATCCGGATCGGCCTTACCCCGATCAAGCCAGTTGGCTAGGATTTATGATCTATCGGATCCATCACTTAAGCATTGGATCACAAGATTGGAATGGCTTACTGCCTTGGTCTTTTACTCGGACCTATATCCTAATTTACTTGATCACGTACAGAAAAAAGAAGAAAACGATCAAGTTTAGAAAGAGATGGATGTAACCACCTAACCCAATCGCCATAGAACCAGTCAGAATCACCCGAGGGCTATGGGCGATTATTTATCTGGTCCATCCACTCACCTTGGAAGTGCGTTATGGATTCCCAGTCCCAGTACGTGTTTGTTTCTCCTTCGGACTCATTTTGGATCGTTCTTCAAGACAATCCAATCGGATTGCCTTCTTGGCTTGATTCCGATCTAGTCTTTCTCCCAAATCGCCTAAGTTCTTCTCCTTCGGTTGCCATTTTGGTTCTTATCGTTTCGTGAGTTTCCTTAGGAAATTCTGAATCGAAAACTGATTCCTAGGCCCGAAATATAAAGAAGACTCAGCCAAAAACCGTCCAGAATCTGCTTTGGGCGAAAATGTGCCTTTTGGAAACCGTCTGGGCGGTTATCCATACGAGCCCTTTTGTTCTAAAACCGCCGAACACGCTTGCCCTACGTGCCTTAGATCAGCTGGCCCAGTTCGGATCCGCACCTGATCCGACCATCTGTCTAAAAATCATCGTGGCTTAACCAACTGGCTCAACCGTCGAACATTCCACCGAGCTGAGTTGAGTCTCCCGACAATTAGTCTAGTTGACTGAGCTGGGTCTATTAGCTGATCGAGCTGACTTACCTTACTGAACTCATCCTGAGCTTGGTACAGCCTGTCGCAAGCTCCGTCCAGCTCACTCTAGTTTGCCCAAGCTTAATCCAGCTCGTTTACACTCTTTCCTTAGCTCGTTCCAGCTCATTTTCTCTATTTTTCCGTATTTTCTTGGCTAAGTCCAGATCATAACTTGGACTTAACCATTTATTCAGACCATGGAACCCTTGCCTTTGTGTATTACGATCGGCTTGTTTGTTCCCTCGTACCATGGTCCGTCCCGACGATCCTATCTAGGATCAGGGATGCTACAAGTCTCCCCCACTTGATAGGGATTCGTCCCCGAATCCAGACCAAGTGATCCTTCACTCTCAAAGTGTTCGAACCATTTTGGGTATTCGGCTTCGTTTTTGCTTCGATTTCCCAAGTTTATTCTTCCTTGCAATTGCAATCCCAAACGACTCTAACCATTTGGGTTACCTTCTTCCTTGTTGCTTTTTCCATCTTATCAACAATTCAAATTGGCCTTGACTCCAAAGTTAGGTTTGTACCTAACTCCAAAGGAAGCTTAGGCACAATAACATCTTGATCCGTTAAGCATTTTCAGAGTTGATATACATGGAACACATTGTGAAATGTTTCCATTTCGGTTGGTAAGTTCAACTTGTAAGCAACCTAACCAACTCTTTCAATGATCCTAAACGGGATCAAGTACCTCAGATCAAGCTTCCCTCTTCTTGAAACTCTTGCTCGACCTTTGAAGGTCACCAACTGTAGATAGACCAGATCATCTACTGTGAACTCAAGGTTCTTCATGTGCTTGTCCGCATAGCTTTTCTACCTATCTTGGGCTTCCTTCATCGTATCTTTCAAGATTTGATATTTTCGGTTGTTTCTTCCACTATGCCCAGTCCAATTATGCTGCATTCCCCCACTTGAGTCCAGCATACTGGCGTTTGACATGGTCATCCATACAATGCTTCATATGGTGACATTCCAATGCTTCTACGGAAGCTATTGTTATAGGCGAACTCAACCAAAGGCAGATGCCGTTCCCACAAGTCACCCTAGTCTAAGGTACAAGCCCGTAACATATCTTCTAATGTATGGATTTTCCTTTCATATTGGCCATCCGTTTGTGGGTGATAGGCTGTACTCATGTTCACTCGTGTTCCCAAAGCTTTCTGGAAGGATTTTTAGAAATGGGAA
The DNA here is from genome assembly GCA_905132885.1 of Moricandia moricandioides. NCBI lineage: Eukaryota > Viridiplantae > Streptophyta > Magnoliopsida > Brassicales > Brassicaceae > Moricandia > Moricandia moricandioides. The sequence goes on from CAJHQQ010004050.1 coordinate 9,784, forward strand.
GTGAATCGGGAGTTCCTATCCGAGACAATGCTGACCGGTACTCCATGTAACCGGACTATTTTGTCCATCTACTTCTGCATTATCTCTCCCACTCCATATGTTTTCCTCATGCCTATGAAGTGAGCAGACTTGGTCAATCGGTCCACAACCACCCAGACCGCATCCTTCTTATTCTTTGTGCTGGGAGACCAGTCACAAAGTCCATTGTGATATGATCCCACATATATTCCGGAATGGGCAGGTTTTGCAACAACCCACTTGGAAATTGGTTTTCGCTTTGACAAGTTGGCAAGTTGGGCACTTCTCCACCCACTTGGACACATCTCGTTTCATTCCCATCTAATGATATTACCTCTTTATGTCGCGGTACACCTTTGTCTGACCGGGATGAATAGAAAATTTTGACGAGTGGGCTTGTTTCAATATCTCGTCCTTTAATTCCCTATCATCTGGCACACTGACCTGACCATTGACAAGGATTGTCCCATTCTCGGATGTATGGTACTTAGTCTTATCATTTTGAGCGACCTTGTTCAAGTTCTCATCCTTGACCTGAGCATTAGGGATCCTGGTGAGTATATCCGCTTGATCTACTACACTCCGACCCAATGGTTCCTGATCCTTGGACAATGTGTTGAGATGCAAGTTCTGGATCATTCCTTCAAGCTCTTCAGATTCCCTTTCCGCTTAAACATCAGCCCTTCTCGTGCTTAGTGCATTCGCGACCAAGTTTGCCTTGCCCGGATGGTAAGCGATATCTAGATAATAATCAGCCACAAATTCCATCGACCACCTTTGCCTTAGGTTCAACTGAGGCTTAGTGAAGATGTATTTGAGGCTTTTATGTTTTGTGAAGATCCGCATCTTGGCCCCATATAGATATGATCTCCATATCTTCAAAGCCAAGACAATCACACCCATTTCAAGGTCGCGGGTCAGATATTTCACTTCATGTTTCCTCAGTTGTCTTGATGCATAGGCGATCACCTTGCCTTTCTGCATCAGAACACAGCCAAGCCCGAATATATATGTGTCTGTGTAGACAACATATGGTTCATTCGTTCGAGGCAAGGCTAAAACTGGTGCACTCGTTAGCATATCCTTCAATGTTGAGAAACACAGCTCACACTCTTCCGACCATGTGAGTTTTACATCCTTTCCGGTCAGTCGAGTCATGGGTTGGGCTAAGCTCGTAAACCCTTTTTCAAACTTCCTGTAGTACCTAGCTAATCCAAGGAAGATCCTTACTTCAGTGGCATTCTTTGGCCTTGGCCAATCCTTGATGGATTTGATCTTCTCTGGTTCAACCGAGACTCCCTCACTAGACACAAAGTGTCCTAGGAACCCAATACTCCTTTGCCAAAAACTGCACTTGCTCAGTTTTGCAAAGAGTTTTTGTTCCCTTAACCGTCCCAGCACGGCCCGAAGATGCCCCTGATGCGAATCCCGATCCTTGGAGTAAAAGAGTATATCATCTATAAAAATGATTACAAACTCTTCCAAGAATTTTTGGAATATGCCATTCATCATTTTCATGAAGGCGGCTGGGGCGTTGGTCAGTCCAAATGGCATGACCACGACATCGTAGTGTCCATACCTCGTACTAAATGTTGTTTTCCACACATCACTTGGATTAATCAGGATTTGATGATAACCCGAGGCCAAGTCGATTTTGGAAAACCAAGTCGCCCCTTTTAGTTGGTCCAGCAGCTCATCTATTCTGGGCAATGGGTACTTGTTCATCACAGTAACCCGATTTAATCACTGATAGTCGATGTAATGACCCTCACGAGTGGATATAATTTTGGTCGATAAACTTTTCAAAAGTCAGATTCGAGTTTAATCGATCATAATTAAAAATAAAGATCGAACTGATGAATTGATGGCTCGATGGGATTGTCTTGTGGTCGAAAGGATTTCCCTTGATAGTTCTAGTCGAGTATTAATTATGTTGGTTGGATTTTATTTAAGCTGGACGAGTTTGGTTGAAGCAAGACAAGAATCAAAAGTCGAAAAAAGTTTAGTCGAAAACTGTCCAAAACTTACCGACAAGCTTCTTCAAATTCTTTATAAATCATTCATGGTCCTTCACCATCTTGTCTGCCTGCTTTCTCAGAACAAGTCACATGACAAGCACAAGCTGCCTTCTTGCTTGCTTGCTGGACATATCATGTGAGAAGCACATGATTTATAAACCTTTCTTAAAAGGAAGGAAATGGAAGCTGCTGGTGGTTGGGTGTGGTGAAGCAGGACTCCAGCTGTCCTTGCTCACTTCTGCTTTGTGTTAAGCTGAGACAAAAGGAAGGAAATGAAAGCTACTGGTGGATGGGTGTGGTGAAGCAGGACTCCAGCTGTCCTTGTTCACTTCTGCTTTGTGTTAAGCTCAGACACTCAGCTTGGACCATTCCTCAGCTATATAACTCCTTCAGTGATCTGCTTGCACGTTTTTGTTTCTGAAAGAAAGAGAGAATTTCAGTGAAAAAAAACAGAGAGAAAGAAGTAGGAACCAAGAGAAATATCAAGAAGAAGCCTGAACGAAATTCATCCACCAGTTGGCTCAGTTTGTTTTAGTGAGAAGGATCAGAAGGTAAGATAGTTTGATTTAACCCTAGACCTTGTTCAGCTTCTGATCATAACTGAATCTTCATCTCTCTTTCTAATCAGTTTCTTGGTGAATTTAGCTTGAAGGAGAACTTCATCAAGGTGTATCTAACCATGGTGATCTAGGGTAAGCCTCATCTACCTGCCTTAGCCATGTTCTGAGAAATTCCATATGTTTTTAAGCTAAGGTCATGGTCGGATCACTTGTTTAAGATGGTGTACTGATCTGAGTGAAGTTAAAACAAGATGACCTGGCCTTGTCCTGAATCAACCCTTATCTGAACCAAACTGATATGATATAGGAGGAGTAGAACCAAGCTTTAACTTAACTGATTTAAGTAGTTAGAGTGAACCAAATTGCCAGAATACTATTGTTCTAAACCGAACAGATTTGATCTTGTCTAGTACTGGTCTGAGCCAAGCTGTTTATGGTCTTAACCTATCACGTACTCATCTAGTATGAGTTGGTATAAAATGCTAAGTTATGTCCTGAACCGAGCTGATTAGATCTAAGTCAAACTCCTTCTTCAGAACCGAATTGTTTGGATGGATGATTATGTTTCCGAACTGCTTATTTCAGGTCCGTCCAGCTTTGTACAAGAATGTTTCAAGACTTGTCCAAATCAGTTTCAAGACCAATCTCTAGGTGAGTCTAGGTTATGTGGTGTTAGATCACATATGTGTGTGTGATTGAATGGAATAGAACTATATCAGTTAAGTAGTAAAGTTTCTTAATCCTTTGAAAATGTGTGGTGTTTACTTAATGTAAACACTTAACACTTAAAGAAATATTTGAAAGTACACATTGAGGTTAAGCCACTTCTTAGTACTTGTTCTCAAGTACTAATTATAAGTATAAATAATGTATGGATTAATTATGAAATAAATATGGAATTAAGTATTAAGTGAAAACTCATTATTAAATCACTATCCCTAAATTCTCGCATTACTGTGACTTGGTCCTGCGAATGGAACAAGGTCATGAAGACACGATGATGGGATAGCACCCTGGAGGCCGTGTACTGCATGACGATGCAGTCCCAAATGTTCATTAGGACGGTCGAGGATGATGGTAATGCTAACTCACTACTCTCGGTTAGCCTTTGTGGTTTGTCGAGTTTAGTATATATATTGTAATTATAATTGAAGTGATGAAGGGCGGGTAACAAGGAAGTGATAAATAAAATGAGATTCACATTGACGAATAATATATTAAAGTGTAAATTAAGTACTTGTATGTTCATGTTCATGATGATTGTTTGATTGTACTATTGATTGTGTAGTGATCTAGACTCACTGGGTAAACTAGTTACTCACGACTCATTGTTGTGTGTACATGTAACCACTAGTTGGGAGACCTCTTCTTTTGGACGGAAGGAAAGGCCAACAAGCGGTAGTATTTTTTTGTCCTTGCAACATATCTTTTGTTGTATATTTACTTAAAACGTTATTGGGCGTTAGGCCGTAGGGGGAAACTATAACACTTTGTAAGATATTTAAAAGTAAATAAATAATGTATGAAAGATGTTTATAAATCACGAGTACTCATATGATATTAGTCCTTGTCCAGGACGAACTAACTATTGGATACTCTGTCGGATTGAAAAGTCTTGGTCGATATCTGGTAGGAGCGTTGGTGTTCTCAAATTGCTAGCCCAAGGTGATCGAGATTTTTCTGTGAACCTCGGGTCGGCTTTCAGGAAACATCGACCGTGTCATTTTCGGTCATCTATGATTGGGGGTGTCACAAAGGTGATATCAGAGCATTGTTCTACGATGCTAGAATGGGACTTGTTTCAAATGTTTTTCGAGTCAAAACTGTGTCGCAAGGATACTAGGATATGCTGGTTTGTTCCTTCTTTTAGAAATAGATAGAACTGGGTAGAAACTTACCATGAACTTTTGCTGCAGATGCCACCAAGACAGACACGACGTGGTGGAGCTTATCTACCGAAACCTATTTCATCATCTCAAGACTCTTCACCGCCATCTACTCCGGCACCACTTTCTACTCCTAGCTTTGAGGCTACATATTCTGGCACCAGCATTGAGTTTGATCCGTCTGAGAGATCGCATGATAGCCCTCAAATTCAGATGCCGATGCCTATGTCACCTGATCCATACTATATAGACATCGAGGTAGATGTTGTACATGATTATCCTGCTGCTCATGCTGCTGATTATCCTGCTGCTCGTACTTCTGATCATCCCGCTCATGTTGCTGATCATCCTGCCGCACATGCTGTTGCCGCTGATGATATTCCACACGTCCATGATGATGCACCACCCACAGCAGAACCTGCACCAGTTCCGACAGATCCGGCGTTGGTAGCTATTTTCGACTTGATGGCCGAGATGATCTGTTTACAGGAACATGCACTGAATGCACAACATGCTCAGCCAGCTCCAATACCTACAACTTATCATCCGGACTTCCTGAAGATTGTTATGATCATGAAGAACTTGGGCAAGAAGCATTACCAGGGATGGACTGATCCCTTTGAAGCTGATGCATGGCTGCGCAATCTCGAACAAAATTTCGCTGCAACCCGTTGTCTGGTAGAATTCAAGAAGGACGTGGCTGTTTACTATCTGGAGAAGGACGCTATCCATTGGTGGTTATGTGTAGAGAGGAGTTTTGGAGATTTCGAGCTGACTTGGGATGACTTCTCTACTGCGTTCATTCGAAAGTATTTTCCACTGGAGGCAAGAGACAGGTTGGAGATCAAGTTTATGGAGCTAGTTCAGGGAGGTTTATCTGTTTGGAGGTATGAGGCCGAGTTCACACGTCTCAGGCAGTATGTACGCTTTGGACAGGAAGATGAGTTGATGGATATCCAGAGGTTTCTTAGGGGACTTAGTCCGGATATCAGGAGCAGACTCGAGGGGGCGTGGAGGTAGAGTCTTTCGAGGAGGTCGTTCGGGAGAACCGAGACGTAGAACCACGACTTTTTCAGTTGTGGCCAGCTGGGACATGTTAGGAGAGATTGTCCGACCATGGGGCAATTGCGACTAGCGGTACCATCTCACATCACTTGCTTTACTTGTGGAGAGCACAGACATTATGTGACTTCTTGTCCACTCACACATTCTTCTCAGCCTGCTGCACCGAGAGTTCCACCAGTCGTACTAATTACCCACCCTTACCTTTACCTCCGGCGAAGAGTCAGGCTACAGCCGGTAGGGCTTATGCTTTAGAGTTACCAGGACCATCTGGACCACCGAAGGGTCCTATCTCAGGTTCGTTTTCTTACCATTGAGTGTTATTTGAATTTTAAAAAATGTTATATAAAATTGTTGAATGAATAATTGACCTCGAAGTCAATTATCTATAGGTTCTTTGGTTGTGGGCGGTATATCTGCCCATATCATGTTTGATTCGGGAGCAACACATAGTTTTGTAGCTCCTGAAGTAGCGTTGAGATTTGAAGGAAACTTTACTAAAGTGAATTTAAGTATTCACGTTTTAACTCCCGAAGATCAAGTTCTTGAAACTGAAGGCTGTTATCTAAGAGTTTCGATTGTTATACACGAGATGGTGTTCCCAGCTCATCTGTTAGTACTTCCATTAGAGCGGTATGAGGTAATACTAGGAATGGATTGGCTGTGTAGCTATCGAGCTCACCTCGATGGTGGTCGAGGGAATACTACTTTTGAAGGAGTTACCCAACCCCCTTTAGCTTACTATGGCATAGTACCGAGCGTCAGAGCATCGTTAGTATCAGCTTTGAGAGTTGAAAATTTTCTGGAGCAGAGTGAAGAAGTCTACTTAGTTACTTTAATTACAGGACCAGTAGTAGATGAGAAAGAGCAAACTCTAGGAGATATTCCAGTGGTCAGAGAATTTGAAGATGTGTTTAAGGCATTAGAAGGACTTCCACCATCAAGAAGTAATCCCTTTAGTATAACCTTAGAACCTGGATTAGCCGCAATAGCAAATGCACCCTACCGAATGGCACCGGCCGAGCTTTCTGAGTTGAAGCAGCAGTTAGCTGATACTAGAGAAGGGTTTTATTCGTCCTAGTTCATCAACGTGGGGAGCACCCGTGTTGTTTGTGAAGAAGAAAGATGGAAGCATGCGGTTATGCATTGATTATCGGGGAATCAACAACGTGACCATCAAGGAAAAGTACCCACTTCCAAGAATTGATGAGCTACTAGACCAGTTGCAAGGAGCGAGTTGGTTTTCGAAGATCGATATAGCTTCCGGCTATCACCAAACTCTGATTTTCGAGACCGACATCATGAAGATTGCCTTTAGGACACGATACAGACATTTCGAGTTTGTAGTAATGCCCTTTGGTTTTAAAAACGCATTGGCTTCTTTCATGTGTCTAATGAACGAAGTATTTCGGGACTATTTGGATGAGTTTGTTATCATATTCATCGATGACATTCTCATATATTACCAAAGTGCCGAAGAACACGAGAAGCATCTACACTTAGTCCTTGAGTGGTTACGAGATCAGAAGCTTTTTGCTAAGTTTAGTAAGTGCCGTTTTTGGAAAAGAGAAGTTGGTTTCTTAGGTCATCGAGTATCAGAACAAGGAGTTGCCGTTGATCCAGAAAAGATAGCTACTATTAAAGATTGGCCTCGTCCGACAGAAAACTTCTGTTACTGAGATTCGTAGTTTTCTTGGATTGGCCGGCTATTACAGAAAGTTTGTTCAAGGGTTCGCAAGCATATCAAAGCCACTGACTCATCTGAATGGTAAAGGTGTCACCTATGAATGGAGTTCAGAAATCGAAGAAGCGTTTGATAAAATGAAGCAAGCGTTGACGTCTGCACCAAACTTAGCTTTGCCTAAACCTAACCATCTATACAGATGCATCTCATGTTGGATTAGGTTGTGTGCTGATGCAGGACGATAAGGTAATCGCCTATTCATCAAGACAACTAAGAAAACATGAAGTCAACTATCCAACGCATGACCTGGAAATGGCCGCAGTAGTATTTGCTCTTCGGATTTGGCGATCATATCTATATGGTGAGAAGATTCAAGTATTCACCGACCATAAAAGCCTTAAGTATCTTTTCACTCAACCTGATTTGAACCTAAGGCAAAGGCGATGGATGGAGTTTGTAGCTGACTACGACATGCAGATCCTATACCATCCAGGAAAAGCAAATATTGTTGCTGATGCTTTGAGCCGAAGGAAACTTGATGTGGATATTGAAAAGGAACTTCAGAATCTTGAAGCAGAGTTCAAGATGATTAGTTTGGCTGCCTTGGAAGGAGAACCTTTAGGATTACAAGAAGTGAGCCAAGCCGGTTTACTTGCTCATATCCGAGAAGCACAGATGAGAGACGAGAACCTAAAGAAGATCCGAGAAGAGCTGAATGAAGGTAATTTTAGAGGATATCAAGTTGCCAATGATGGAACCTTGTTACTCAATGGTCGAATAACCGTTCCGACAGGAGAAGGACTTCGAGAAGAGATTTTAAAGACTGCACACCATTCTCTCTTAAGCATTCATCCCGGAAGCACCAAGATGTATCGAGATATCAGAAGGTATTATCACTGGCCAGGGATAAAAAGAGATGTTTCCGTATGGGTTTCTCAGTGTCAAACTTACCAACGGATAAAGGCTGAACACCAAGTTCCAGGTGGCTTACTTCAAAGTCTACCAATCCCTAAATGGAAATGGTATCCAGTAGCGATGGATGTTTCTGGTTTACCTCAAGCACCAGGCCGTGGGAATGATGTTGTTTGGGTAATCGTCGATAGTCTTACCAAGTCTGCTCATTTCCTACCGATGAAACTTACATACGAAGTAGAGACGTTAGCAGAGCTAAGAAATAATAAAGCTTCATGGAGTACCAGCAAATATAGTATCAGACCGAGACCCACACATTACAGCTGAGTTTTGGCGAGCCTTCCAACAATCTATGGGTACTGACTTACATATGAGTACTGCGTTTTATCTAGAAACCGATGGCCAGACCGAACGAACCATTAGAACTCTTGAAGATCTGCTAAGGTTGTGTATCCTCGACTGGAATGGTCCATGGGATAAGTTTTTGCCGCTGATAGAATTCTCCTACAACAACAGCTACCATTCAAGTATCGGTATGTCACCGTACGAAGCTTTGTATGGTCGACCATGTAGAACACCAGTGTGTTGGAGCGAAGTTGGTGAACAAAGAATCCTTGGTCCGTAGATAGTAGATGAGACTGCCGAGAAAGTAAGGATAATTCAAGCAAATATGAAGAAAGCCCAAGACCGCCAGAAGAAGTATGCTGATCGCGGTAGAAGAGAAGTCATCTTTGCAGTGGATGATCTAGTCTTACTGAAAGTAGCTGCCCAGAAAGGAAAGGATCGGTTGGTAATATTGGAAAACTGGCAACCCGCTACATTGGTCCGTACAGAATTGTTGCTAAAGTTGGCGACGTAGCCTACCGATTTGAACTTCCACCTGATATGCCTATGCACCCGGTATTTCATGTATCGATGTTGTGTAAGCATATTCCGGATCCGAATATGGTTGAGCCACAACGACCATAGAATTTCCAACCCAACCTAACTTATCATGAAGGTCCTTTAGGGATAGGCGAGCGTCTTATCAAGATATTGAAGAGCAGACAAATTTCTCAAGTTCAAGTATTTTGGGGCAAGCGTCAGAGAGTTGTAGTCACATGGGAGGATGAAGATAAGTTCAGAGCTCATTACCCAGAACTGTTCTAAGGTACCCCAGATGTCCAGTAAAGTGTTCACTTGTATTTTTTTTCAGAATTCGGGGACGAATTCTTTTGAGGGGGGAAGAGTGTAATGACCCTCACGAGTGGATATAATTTTGGTCGAGAAACTTTTTAAAAGTCAGATTCGAGTTTAATTGATCATAATTAAAAATAAAGATCGAACTGATGAATTGATGGCTCGACAGGAGTGTCTTGTGAGATCGAAAGGACTTCGCTTGATAGTTCTGGTCGATTATTAATTATGTTGGTCGGATTTTATTTAAGATAGACGAGTTTGGTTGAAGCAAGACAAGAATCAAAGGTCGAGAAAATTTTAGTCGAAAACTGTCCGAAAATTACCGAAAAACTTCTTAAAATTCCTTATCAATCGTCCATGTTCCTTCACCACCTTATCTGCCTGATTTCTCAGCACAAGTCACATGACAAGTACAAGCTTCCTTCTTGCTTGCTTGTTGGTCAGATCATGTGAGAAGCACATGATTTATAAACCTTTCTTAAAAGGAAGGAAATGGAAGCTGCTGGTGGCTGGGTGTGGTGAAGCAGGAATCCAGCTGTCCTCACTCACTTTTGCTTTGTGTTAAGATGAGACACTCAATTTGGACCTCTCCTCAGCTATATAACTCCTTCAGTGAGCTGCTTGCACGTTTTTGTTGCTGAAAGAAAGAGAGAATTTCAGTGAAAAAAAAATCAGAGATTAAGAAGTAAGAACCAAGAGAAAGATCAAGAAGAAGCCTGAACAAAATTATCCACCAGTTGGCTCAGTTTATTTTAGTGAGAAGGATCAGAGCGTAAGAGAGTTTGATTAAACCCTAGACCTTGTTCAGCTTCTGATCATAACCGAATCTCCATATCTCTTTCTAATCAGTTTCTTGGTGAGCTTAGCTTGAAGGAGTACATCATCAAGGTGTATCTAACTGTGGTGATCTAGGGTAAGCCTCATCTACCTTCCTTAGACATGTTCTGAGAAATTCATGTGTTGTTAATCTAAGTTTATGGTCGGATCACTTGTTTAAGATGGTGTACTGATCAGTTTAGTTTACTTTTGGTTGGAATCAATCTCTGGAAACTGCTAGCTAAGCTGTTTATGGTCTGAGTGAAGTTAAAACGAGATGAACTGACCTTGTCCTGAATCAAATTGTCTGAAAAAAACTGATATGATATAGGAGGAGTAGAACCGAGCTTTAACTTAACTCATTTAAGGAGTTAGAGTGAACCAAACTGCCAGAATATTATTGTTCTGAACCGGACATATTTGATCTTGTCTAGTACTGGTTTGAGCCAAGCTGTTTATGCTCTGAACCTATCACGTACTGATCTAGTCTTAGTTAGTATAAACTGCTAAGTTATGTCCTGAACCGAGCTTATTAGATCTAAGTCAAACTCCTTCTTCAGAACCGAATTGTTTGGATGGATGATCATGTTTCTGAACTGCTTATTTCAGGTTCGTCCAGCTTTGTACAAGAACGTTTCAAGACTTGTCCAAATCAGTTTCAAGACCAATCTCTAGGTGAGTCTAGGGTGATGTGGTGTTAGATCACATATGTGTGTGTGATTGTATGGAATAGAACTATATCAGTTAAGTAGCAAAGCCTCTTAATCCTTTATAAATGTGTGGTGTTTACTTAATGTAAACACTTAAAGAAATATTTGAAAGTACACATTGAGGTTAAGCCACTTCTTAGTACTTGTTCTTAAGTACTAATTATAAGTATAAATAATATATGGATTAATTATGAAAAAATTATGGAATTAAGTATTAAGTGAAAACTCATTATTAAATTACTATCCCTAAATTCCCGCATTACCGAACTTGGTCCTGCAAATTGAACAAGGACATGAAGACACGGTGATGGGGTAGCACCCTGGAGGCCGTGTACTGCATGACGATTCAGTCCTGAATGTTCATTAAGACGTTCGAGGATGATGGTAATCCTAACTCATTACTCTTTGTAGCCTTTGTGGTTTGTCGAGTTTAGTATATATATTGTAATTATAATTGAAGTGATGAAGGGCGGGTAACAAGGAAGTGATAAATAAAATGAGATTCACATTGACGAATAATATATTAAAATGTAAATTAAGTACTTGTATGTTCACGTTCATGTTCATGCTTAGATGATTGTTTGATTGTACTATTGATTGTGTAGTGATCTAGATTCACTGGGTAAACTAGTTACTCATGACTCATTTCTGTGTGTGCAGGTAACCACTAGTTGGGAGACCTCTTCTTTTGGACGGAAGGAAAGGCCAACCAGCGGTAGTATTTTTTTGTCCTTGCAATGTATTTTTTGTTGTATATTTACTTAAAACGTTGTTGGGCTTTAGGTCGTAGGGTGAAACTATAACACTTTGTAAGATGTTTAAAAGTAAATAAATAAAGTATAAAAGATGTTTATAAATCACGAGTACTCATATGATATTAGTCCTTGTCCGGGACGAACTAACTATCGGATACTCGTTCGGGTTGAAAAGCTTTGGTCGATATCCGGTAGAAGCGTTGGTGTTCTCAAATTGCTAGTCCAAGGTGATCGGAATTTTTCCGTGAACCTCAGGTCGGCTTTCAGGAAACATCGACCGTGTCATTTTCGGTCATCTACGATCGGGGGTGTCACAGTCGATGCATAGACGGAAACTTCCATCCTTTTTCTTTACAAACAGAAACGGTGCGCCCTATGGCGAGCTACTCGGCCGTATAAATAATTTTGCCGTCAACTCCTCAACTTGCTTCTTTTTCTCAGACATTTCAGCTGGAGCCATTCGGTATGGTGCCTTAGATAATGGAGCAGTCCCTGGTTTAAATTCGATTGTGAATGGATCCGATATATCAGGTGGTAATCCTGATAAGGTTTGGAACACATCCTCGAACTCATTGCATCGGGATCTCTCCAAGGTCTACACCTTTCCCAACTTCGGTCGTGGTGATTGTAGCCAAGTAGGCCTCACAACCCTTCTCGGGCATTCATTCTGCTTGGATCACCGAGACCACTAAACTACCCGAAGTTGGCCTTGTTACTTGGAGCTCAATCGGTACAGCCCCTCTTTGAAACCGAACTCGCCCTCGGTGGCAGTCCATAGTGGCCCGATATTTTCCTAACCAGTCCATGCCTAAGATCATTCATGATTCTTAAGGCGGACAATTACCAAATCCACATGCATACTCATGCCTTAGATCACAACCGGAATGTTTTTAACCAGCCCTAGTGAATGCATGACCTGCCCCCGGCTGCATTCACTATGCCAAAACACCCACCAAGTTCCTTCTGGAACATCCCTTTTCTGATCATATCCGGGATTACAAAGCTATGTATTGCCCATGAATTGAAAAGTGTGTGTGTATCCACACCACCAATACATAAGGTCCCTTCAATCATTCCGTAGGCTAAGTATCTACCCATTCTATGTTCCATTCAATGCAATGCAAAAATAGAATATAATAGGTCATGGCTTAGTGACGTACCAGTGCTCGTTTGGAAGTTGCTTGTCTTGCCAGACTCCTTCGAAAGCTCATACACCCGTGGTGCCCCAGTCTGCCCTTTTCTATGGGCCGACCTTTCCACATCCACGCGGTTCTTCTTCTGCTCCACTTGCAACTTAGGGCATTCTTTCTTGAAATGTTGAAATAACCATTCTTTCCGCAGTGGAAGCAGGACTTAGCATCATCACTCTTCACTTTTCCTTGCCCTTGGTCCATTTTTGGACAGTTTTGGGTCGCATGGTCCTTTCTGCCACATCTAGTGAAAGCCCCCATCGCCCTCCAGCATTTGCCCCTGTGCCTCGTACCGCACTTAGGATATTCAGATCGACTTCCCGAAGTCCTATGACCTTCATCGACCTGATCCATTTTCATCTTATGGTTGTTTTACTTGCCAACCGAAGATAGATGGGAGTGAGACGTAACACAGTTCTCCTATGCCAGAGTAGCTTCCAGCAAATCCACCCTTTCAACTAACTGTGAGACGGTACTGAAGGTACGGATGGAGCAGTGGGTGCGGAGTTCGACCTGTAAGCCTCGGAAGAACCTACGCACTTGTACTGATTCCTCCTCCAATTCCTTCCCTACATACCGTCTGAGTCGGTTGAACTCTTCTTCATACTCCCAGAAAGTTCTGCGACCTTGGGTTAGGTTCAGAAACTTGGCCTCAAGCCGATCCCATGCTTCGGCTGGGAAATACGTGCGGTTGAACTCATACTCAAAGTCCTCAATCCGCCCAATACGCCCTCATGTGCATTTTTCTAGAGCCAACCACCAGTTATGCGCCTCCCCTTCCAGGAAGTGGACTGCAATGTCCTTCTTGTACTCATCCGGGCAGCAAGCAGATTTGAAGTTTTGGATCAAACGACTCCTCCACTCATCCGCCTCAATCGAATCAGTACTACCCTAAAATTCTTGGTTCCCATGTGGGATAAGTGTTCCAGTACACTCAGATAATCCACCTTTTTCACAGCCCTTGCTGGTGGATCGATCTCGACTACCTCATCCGCCTCTCTAACCGGTCCATGGACTCTAAGTATGGCCACGTGGATTTGAGTTGCATGAACCCACAGACGAGTTTACCAATGGTGTAACTGCTTGGGTCAGTGCGGTCATATGAGTAGCCATCGTTTTTAGTTCACATAACACTTCCCTCATGGATGGTTCCACGTTCTGATCCTTAAGTCTCGCAGTTTCATCAACCGCTCAACCCGGTGGAGCCGAGTTATGCACCGCATTAGAGGATTCCACGACTTCCTATTCACGCTGATCCTGGCCTTTTTTTTGGGGATCCACGGACCCGGTCTCTCCAAGGTTATTCTGAACCAGCGGTGTTCCTCCTTCGGATTGTCCAATCTCAGATCCCATTGGATTTAGGTTCAAGGGGTTCACACCCCCATCCACCGCTTGACTTGTTTCAGCCACTCCCTTGGATTTCCTTTCCTTCCCTTCCCGGTTTGGCTTTTTCCCAGCTTGAGGATTAAACATGTTAGCGAATCACCGCAACATATATACACATCCTAGGCTAAAAATCCTTAATGTGAGACCTCAGCCGGATGAGTGGTTTTCCCCATACCCAACTATCCTAGAATCAAGCATGCTCTGATACCAACTTAAAGCGCCCTAACCTAGACACTTGATCCAGTGATGTTCCTAAGGTTCGATCATGGATAGTCCAGGCCGACCAGTTCATTTTTAAGGCCTGATATTCTTAAGTCAAGTTCAATTATTCTGTGATTCGAATATTAGAGTCTGTATGCGAGTTGTTAGAATAAAAGCTAAGATAAACTGATTGCTTTATTTATAATACAAAGGATTCGATACAATTGTTAAGTTTGCACAATAGGCTATTATAATGTTCGATCCCAAATCAATATATCCAACCATCCATCTACCCACGAAATCGAGTCTTCATGGATAAGCCAAGTCCTTCCCACAATCACTATCATGTCCTAAAACCAACCAAAAGCATAAGCATTTATCCGATAACTTAACAGTCAATTTTAATGCATGCAACAATAATCGGTTTATTTCTAAGTTCATCCCGAAAATCCCCTTAATAATATTTGACTTATCAGGTTTATTAACCGGATCTTTCAAGTTCAGTTTACGGATCCATAATTGTCTGTCTTATCACTGAACCATCTGGATCGGCCTTAACCCGATCAAGCAATTTAGTTAGGATTTATGATCTATCGGATCCAGCACTTAAGCATCGGATCACATGATCGGACCGGCTTACATCCTTGGTCTTTTACTTGGCCCTAAGGCCTAAGTTACTTGATCATTCATACAGAAGAAAGAAGAAAACGATCAAGTTTAGAAAGAGATGGATGTAACTGTTTAACCCAATCGCCATAAAACCAGTCGGAATCACCCGAGGGCTATGGGCGATGGTTTATCCGATCAATCCACTCACCTTGGAAGTGCGCTCTGGAGTCCCGGTCCCAGTACATGGTTCTTTCTCCTTCGGACTCATTTTGGATCGTTCTTTAAGACAATGCAGTCAAATTTCCTTCTTGGCTTGATTCCGATCAAGTCTTTCTCCAAACCGCCTAAGTTCTTCTCCTTCGTGCCTTTTTGGTTCTTATAGTTTCGTGAGTTTCCTCAGGAAATTCTGTGTCGAAAACTGATCCAAATGCCCGAAATATAAAGAAGACTCGACCAAAAACCGTCCAGAAACTGCCTTGGGCGAAAAGGTGCAGTTTTGGAAACCTTCTGGGCGGTTATCCATACGCGCCCTTTCGCCCCAAAACCGCCAAACACGCTTTCCCCACATGATTTAGATCAGCTGGCCCAGTTTGGATCCGCACCTGATCTGACCATCGGTCTGATAACCGTCCCGATCCAACCAGAAAGCTTAACCGTCGAACACTCCACCGAGCTGAGTTGAGCTTCTTGACAGTTGGTCCAGCTGACTGAGCTGGGTCTACTAGCTGATCGAGCTGACTTAGCTTACTGAAATCGGCCTAAGCTTGGTCCAGCTTTCCCCAAGCTCCGTCCAACTCGCCCAAGCTTAATCCAGTTCGTCTACACTCTTTCCTTAGCTCGTTCCAGCTCCTTTTCTCTATTTTTCCTTGTTTTCTTGGGTAAGTCCCAATCATAACTTGGACTTAACCCTTTATTCAGACCATGGAACGCTTGCCTTTGTGTTTTAAGACCGGCTTGTTCGTTCCCTCGTCCCATGGTCCGTCCCAACGATCCTATCTAGGATCAGGGATGCTAAAGAAACCCTTAGAGTAAAGTCGTACTGAGAGGGTAAAGAAGATGTTCACCTACCAAGAAAAGATGCCGGCTTAAGATGGTTACGCTTCCTTTTTCCATTGCCACCCATCGCAGGAGACAGAGTAGGAGAAGGTGGAGATCGAGAAACCGATTGAGAAACTAGAGTTTTTGTATTTGCTCGAGAAGGATAGGATATTGGAAATCAATAGATAAGAGAGGGTAGAATAGAGGGTTCCAGATGGTTGAGATTGCCGATTAAAATCGAAGAAGGGAGAAGGTGGAGATCGCCAATTGAAATCAAAAAGAAAATGGGATTAAGGTTTCGAGTGGTTGCTCGAGAAGGTTAAGAGGCTAAAACAATTTAAAGGCAAAATATTTGGGCTTGCGGCTAAAACAAATTGAGAGCCAAAAATATTTGCGGTTAAAATTTTTTGAGCAGCAAAACATTTGGGTTTTTGCGGTTTACTAATTTTCAGCTCACGAGACGGTAATGAGTCATTAATCAATAGCTTTTTAAGATTTTTTAAAACCAAAATTTGAATAATTAACTATTAAGTTTAACTTAATTTAACTTAATTATTTAGTTTAACTCAATTAATTAGCACAATTTGGTTATTTAATTGAACTTAATTTTTAGATTAACTTAATTTTTTTAGTTTCGGTTTACTTTTTCTAAATAAATAACCAAGAAAGTCTCCAAAAAAAGAATAAACGGGTTCACAACATAGTATTATAACATCATATTACATGTCTACGTAAGCAACTTAGTAGGGTTCTTTTTCATCCTCTTCATCATCATCAAAATATGATAAATTACATTGGAATCTTTCTCATGGTTCTGCATTTTCCACGTCGAGATCAAGATTTATTGGTTCAACTCGAGCATTTACCAAATGCTCTACTTCTAGATCTTCAATTGTAGTCATCAAAACCGCATCATCGTTATCTTGTTGCAACATCGCCGGATCTTTGTCTTCATATTCTCCAAAATTGATTAATCTCCTCTGATTCACTTTTAATACATTGAGCCAAGACTGCTTTGGTTTCTTTGTAAGGGTATGAGATATAACAAACTTGATCTGCTTGTGATGTTGTACAATATTCAAATATTAATAAAAATATTTATGCACATATGACATGGAGAAATATATATATATATATATATATATATATATATATATATATATATAAGTAAGTGTTTCCAATCAAAAAAAGTGCTACATCCAATCTTGACTTGATTGTGTCTTTCGACTTACCCATCACACTCATGAGAGTATTCATAATGTTGTCAAAAAAAATTTCTCAATGTGCATCACATCAAGACTGTGTAGAAGAATGAGTTCCTTTCAGTACAAAAGCTCCCAGAATATGCTTTCTTTCGGCAAGTTATGGTAATTCCCATACCCATGTTTCTTCTTCTCGTGACCATTTCCACCACACTTAGACGTTTTTGGTTGACTGACACCATTTAACCGCTCAGAGTAAAGTTTCTCACAAGTCAAAGACTCAGGTGGAAAATCATTCATAGCATATTTTCACTTCAAGAAGTCATTTTTGTTCTTCCTTAGTGGATGACCATGAGGAAGAAATCTTCGATGAAAATCAAACCAGCATATCTTCCTTCCATTAGGCAGATAAAAATCCTTTGAATCTTCCATGCAAATTGGACAAGAAATTTTCCATGGGTAGTCTATCCTAATAGAATGCCATATGGCGGAAAGTCGCTTATCGTCCAAAGGAGCATGACTTTTAAGATTAAAATTTTGATTCAAGGAGACATCGTATGTTTCGACTCCATTAGACCACAACTCTTTTAACTCCGCAATCAAAGGTTTGAGTATGATATCTAGACTAGCTCGCGGGTGATTTGGCCCTGAGTTCAAAATTGTGAGAAACAAGTACTCTGTTTTTATGCACATACCAGGGGGTAGATTATATGGAGTCAAGATCACTGGCCACAACGAAATAGACTCAAAATACACTTCCAATTTGAATCAAGAAAAACTTGGATTTCCAGGATGTTATTCCCCCTTTTCGATAAATACTAAAAGAATGTTTATTAGACATCACTAATGGATTGAATCTCTCTTTACATAAGCCGAGATAAGCATTACGAGGTTTTTCGGCAAATCAGAGATGTACATCTTTAAAGTGCTTCCACTCTGCCGCATCTGACGGATGACACATTTCACCTTCTTTTGCTTGGTGCTCTGCATGCCATCTCATTGCTGTTGCAGTTTTTTTTTCTCTGATACATTTTCTTCAATCTATTGCAATAGGTAGATACCAAATACGACTATATGATACTTTGGTTCTAAGTCGTTCAAGTCTAGGCTTCCATCTTGGTGCATCAAAAAATTGGCACTTATCCCATCTTTCATCCTCTTTCCACAAGATCATAAAAATTGTTAACACAAACATCAATTGTATAGTATGAGAGGCCTAAATTGCGCATCAACCTTTATGTCTCGTAATGTGAACTGGTTGATTGGTTTCCATCTGGTAAATAGTATGTCAACATTTGGCATGCCGAATCCACACAATTTTCACTCAGATTATAATTTTCCCTATTTTGCATAATCCTAGAAGCTAATGATAGTTGTGAGTGACCTTCTCGACAACCATAATATAAAGGATTTTTCGCTCCTTCTAACAAGTCGTAGAATTTCTTTGAATAGTTGCATACTGGATCTACTACATTTTGATAACCATCATCATGTTGATAGTTATCAAGACTCACATTTTCACTTGATGCATCATTTACCATTTCCACATATATATCTTCTACTATATTACCAACTTCCTCACTTCCACTTAAATGCGTCGAATCAACATAACTCGTTCCTAATGTCATGTCGATTTCTTCCCCATTCTTGTATGAAACATAATAGTCTTGCATAAATCATTTCCTATATATATGTTTCAAAATTCTTTGCACCGGGAGAAATTTCTCGTTTTTGCAACCACTGCAAGGGCATAAAAACTTACGACAATTGTTCTACGCTAGAAGCTGACTATTTTCAAAAGTCATAAATTGCTCCACCCATGCTATGAACTCTTCTGCGAAGTTCCATGTTTCTTCATCGATTCTGTTTTATATCCAAACTCGAAAATTTGTATAATTCTAATTGCCTGACATCATATCAATGAACGATTTTTTTAAGTTTTCTTTTTGGAGTGATCAAAAAATTATAGAAAAGGTCTCGATTGCTATATATAGAATATTTTTCGACTGTTTACCTACTGTTTTCCAACTGATTTACCTATTTTTAAAAATAGGTACACCTACCAAGAAACGCCATGCACGTGCTTTATGCCGGTTTTGGCGACTAAATGGTGACTGACTAGCCACCAAATCTATAAGTCGGTAATCAGTCGCTAAATTAGGCATAAATTATCGACTAAATCGCGTCTTCTATTTGTAGTCAGTATTTAGCAAAAGTTTAGCGACTGATATTTTGTGGTCGCAGTTCAGTCGGTAGATAGTCTGGAAATGATCGATAAATATAGCTACGGCATATTCAGTCCATAAAAGCAGTCGGAAAATACATATTTTCTTGTAGTGTTTAGTTCGCATGACTAGTCATATGGTGGTCAATATTTGAGGTAGCTAACAATCATTTTTCCTTTTATTAATGATGCTCTTAGTAATCATCTGAATACTTTTTCGATTGTACTTTAGAGTTGACCAATTATTTGAAGTAATTAAGTCCAGGGTTTTTTTATTTGCGCTTTGCAAGATTAATTTATCACTAGTTTTCAGTTTATAATAGGATTTTTTCCAAATTTTAGTGTCAAATTAGATATGGAAAGATTAATTTTGCAGTAATTTTCAGTTTGTAATAGGATTTTAACAAATTTTAAAGAATTAGATATATTTCTAATTCTAATTAGGCTTGGGCATTCGGATACTCGTTCAGGTTCAAATCGGATATTTTGAGTTTTTGGGATTTTCAGTATAGGGATTTAGAACCCATTCGGGCATATATTGATTCGCCCTCGGATATATTTAGTTTGGGTTCAGATAAAATAGATTTTAAGAAAAAAATGAAATTCTTCTCTGCTCAAGTTTCTTGTACTTCAAAATTTACTACTTACTTAACTAATTTTCAATGTTTAATAAAATGTAGGATTAATAGGTTTAGAAGACAAAATGTTGAAAACCGAAAGATACTAATCTATTTGTCTTGTTTTTAGAATCTGAATGCAATTTTTGTTAATACATGTAACAAGAAGCTTGACATGCATTATATAATGAATATCAAATCACTTTTTTCTGCAAATATATTTGTATCATATGTTTTTGAACCATGTACAATATGAACATATTTTAAAAAAAAAATAAGAAAAGTAAATTAAAAATATATGGGTAAGTATAAATATGTTTGATTATCTTTTTATATTCGTTCCGATTCGGATATTATCCGTTCGGATTTGGATATTAAATCTCTCCTAAATAAATATTCGTTCGGGTATTTTGCTACTTTGGTTTGGATTTCGGTTTAGATTTTCCGGGTCAAGTTCTGGTTCGGATTCGGGTGTCAGATAAAATTCAAAGGCCTAATTCTAATTTTCAAAGTATTCACTGTAAAAAAAGTTAATTTAATTTAATGTATTCTAATTTTTCAATCTAAATACACTACATCATAATACTTGCGGCGATAAAAATATCGTTCTTGTAACCTATAATCCAATTTCTATACCAGAGAATAAATAAGAAAAATATTTTAAAATATACGAAAAGTTGAGTTCCATAAATCAATTTTATCAAGAAAATTAATGAATAAGGATTTGAAACCCGTTTTAGAGATCGTGGGTTTGCTTAGTGAGTTTAAAGAGCCTTAAATTATTAAATGTTAGAATCGATAAAGTTTGGGTTAATGAGATTGCTAAACAAAACAATAAGAGAAGTTCATTTAAAATGCTATTAAAGTCTATATTTTAGAAAATTATAGATATCTTTGTACCTCAAAACTTATTTATCTCTCAATATCTCTCTCTATATATTTATAACAGATGTTGGAATTGTTTAAGTGTGAGTTAATGAGACTGCTCAACAAATAAGTTGACAAAAATGTTATAAATATTAGATACGAATGATCATTATTAAATTTGATAGTCCAGAAAATTTTAAAAATATTTGTACCTCAATTGGATAAAAAAATTATTTGTACCTCAATACTTATTTATTTATCAAGTATATATCTCTCTATATATATTCGTTTATCTATAGACATCACCAATTCCATATTTTTCGCTTTTTTATTCACGACCCATGGACTTCTTAGGTTTTTGTCAGCCGGAGATATCTAGGTTATACTAAAATTTATTTAATCTTTTAAAGATCTGTAATCAAGATCCTAAATTTTATGGTAAAAAGAATAAAAGAAATATGGCTCAGTTAGTCCAAATCTAAACGTTTTATGGTAAAAAGAATAAAAGAAATATGGCTCAGTCAATCCAAATCTGAACGTTAAAGCGAAGGAAACTATCACAACCGGTTTTAAGGGAATTTTCATGTTTGTCATTTTATTAGTATTATTATTCATCTTTATTTTCATTAACAAGACATTTTTATAAATTCTTTCTTTATGAAGAGGCAAAATATTTTTAGATTAACTAGAATACTAAATTTTACATTTCAAAACTCTACTCCATCCATCAACTCTAATTCTTAAGTCTTAAATTAATTAATTCTAGGGTTTTATGTGTCTTTTCTTTTTTTTTCTTAAAAAAATAAGGGTAAAAGTGATTAAACTAAACATGAAAACTCTTAGTGGTAATATAGTATTTTAGACAATTTCTCCCTGTTTTATTCATAGTTCAGTAACACAATTTAGTTAAGAAATTAAAAACGCAACCGTAAGCCAAAAAGTGCGTAGTGTAGTGTTCGAACAACATTTATTACGGCTCCACTTATAATCGCATGCCAGCTCTCTTTCAGATTCCTTTCACATTTGTATGCCAGTTCATTTATCAAGAGGTTACCATCTAAAATGCTATAACATTGCAGGAGTTTCTTAGAGAGTGTAAATGATCTTTTCTTCCTATTTATATGCTAGATTGGAAAATGTAACTGCTAAAAGGAAATGAGAGTTAACACTACCGGTGTGACTATGTCTACCTCTTGTCAACATTTATTAATTAGAAGTCCATAATCTAACATTTACACTATTGGATGACAAAAAAAAAAAACATTTACACTATTGAAGTCCGAGCTCTCTTTCACACATGTTTCCCGAATTGCAAAGATATAATCTACACACCTCTCAGTTAGATATACAAGTGAAGCATGGTTAATATCTAGAACTTAATATTATCCAATATATACTCAACAATTATCTTAAGTACTCTTTAGATCTCTCTTTATTTGATTGGGTGGTATTTTGAGAAGTTAATTTTATGTTAATAACGCAATTAACACGCCATCTTTTTGTTAATACCGTCTCTGCACACCACACATGTTATTAGTTTCAGTTTTTAAAACAGTGAGTTACTTTGTCTAAATCTTATAAATTTACAGGTGTTCGTTGTTAACTTGAAAAAAAAATGGAAGCAAAAGATGAGGTTGGGTGAAGTTTGGATCTTGTGCAAGAGCAAAAACTCCGAAGATTATTTTAGAATGCTTTAGGAGTGTTTAAAGGTGTCCTGAAGCTTGTGAAAAGTTAGGGCCAAGTCCAAGAGGGACTTACACACCATTTAGAGGCATTTGGGAAGAGATGGTAGAGCGTGCAAAAATAGGGCGAACCGTACGGACGGTAAGGACTCGTACGGACTGTGCAAAAATAGGGCAACCCAAAGATGTTCCCATTCGACCTTTGAAGATGGTTAGGGAGTTTGTGCAAAAATAGGGTGAGCGCTACAAACAGGAGGTCCGCACAACTGACCGTACAAGAATAGGGCGAATGCTTTCTCGGATCAACCTGAAATGAAACTGTGCAAACTTAGGGTGCAAGAAAAACTTAGTCTGTGCTTGTGGAAGTTTGTGGATAAGGCAGGCGTGTGACAGGCTGGATATTGCTGTCTCTGGCTGGAAAGGAATAGCAAAAAGTGACTATGTATCTGGCTAGAGATCCAGCCTGGTTCAGAGGAGCCTATGAAAACCAATCAAGTTACAACCTTCCCTTGACAAGATTCAAACTCATTTAATCTTAACCATCCATCCAACAAGCTCTCTCCACTTTCCAGCTAGCACAAGACCAACCCAAGACCAAATCCTTATCAACCATCTTCTAGGATTAACAACCATTAGATTTAGGTTTATGCTTTATGGGGTTACAAAGTGTAAAGCCTATATAAAGGCAGTGTATGGTCGATTTTTAATGATAAGCTGAATAATGGTTCTCCCCTTTCTTCTTCACAATCTTTTTAGTCTCTCTAGTCTCCCTAAATCTCTAAGTCTATCATAACTCTCTCTCTCATTAGTCCCTCTTTTATTTTGACTTGAACAAGATCTCATCTTCTCCATTAGGGTTTTTCTCACTCACACAACCAGAACCTTAGTAAAACTTTCATTCGTCACCACCATATCTCTACAGTGAGAATCTAAATAATGATAATATGTTTAATGTACTTCTCAAGAATTCGACAAGTTTTTTAAATTCTTAGAAGTAATGAAATTATTAGTTGATGAATTTTATATCATAAAATACTGTATCTATATATATATACTGTATACAGCAAACTAAGTTTTGTATGGTGTATCTCTTTCAAAGGCGGATCCATCTTGAAAAATGGTGTGGCACGTGCCACATACTAATTAATATTGTGGAATGCTTAAACATATAAAAATA
>CAJHQQ010004051.1:0-33568 GCA_905132885.1 Moricandia moricandioides
CTTTCTCCAGGGAAATGAACACGCGCCCACAGTCGTACATCAGCTCTTTGGAGGTAGCCATGAAGTTCAGGATTAATCGCTTCAATCTCCTCAAACATCGTAGTAAAGTCTGACATCCTAAAACATTTTGCCGCTTTCTTCACGAGACG
Organism: Moricandia moricandioides; assembly: GCA_905132885.1. Taxonomy (NCBI): domain Eukaryota; kingdom Viridiplantae; phylum Streptophyta; class Magnoliopsida; order Brassicales; family Brassicaceae; genus Moricandia; species Moricandia moricandioides. Next base: position 150 of record CAJHQQ010004051.1, read on the forward strand.
AAAGACCTCTTTTCCTTTGTACCGTCCCAAAATGTTCTTATATAAATGGTAAGTGCAGATTCCACGAGAAGCCAACGGATACACATTCTCAATTGCTTTCCCTATGGAGTTATGCCTATCCGAGATTATCGCAAGACCGTCATCGTCAGGAATTAAAACTTTAAGTTGGGTAAAAAACCAGTTCCACGAATCATCATTTTCAGTGTCAACCACACCGAAGGCTATCGGATAAATCTGAAAGTTACCATCCTGAGCTAGTGCGGTGAGAAGCGTCCCTTTGTATTTACCACTAAGAAACGTTCCATCGACAACGACAACTTTGCGCATGAAAGGAAAACCATTTATGCTCGCACCAAACGCAAGGAACACATACATGAAATCTTCCAAACTCATCGATTTGAAGACGCGTAATTGTTACCAGGATTTGCCCTTCTTATCATGTATAGGTAAGAAAGGCAACTGTTCAAACCCACTTTCAGGAGTTCCCATATCGATTTCCCTTGCAAATTTTTAGCGTCTGTGTGATTTCCAATAACCCATCTGTCCAAACGAAAAACAAGACAAATAAGTCAGCCACCACGTACTTAATAAATCAACTGTAAGTCAGCCGGAAGGTACGAAATAAATCAGCTTGTAATACACCTATAAGTCAGACCGTCATGTTAACATAAAACTCAGCCTTATATATCACATTAACTCAGTCGTAGTGTGTTCACATTAACTCAGCCAATAAGAATAAGTAAATCAGCTGTAACATACCTTTATACCAAACTGCTTATTGATACATATTCCGACAACTAGTAGGTCGAACTGAGGGACCAACATCCCGAGAAGTCCATGTACAACTGTCCTAATATATCTGTGTTGCTTGTCGAGATCGATTAGAACGCTCAGTTACGGAACATGTATGATCCGAATCATAAATACGAACATAAAATGCTGGGGATCCCTTGTTTAGAAGCACGAACTCTCCAGAGACATCCACGCAACCCAACACGTAACATTGAGTTTATTCAATTAGATCTTCTACATCAAAATCAAATCGGTCCTTCACCGTAATAAGTTCAGTCGTCTCTTCAAATCGGCTTTAGTCTCGTATCGTTGCCGTACAATAAGGTTTAGTGAAGACATCTGCAACCTTAGAGCCTCCGGATTTCCTTGAGCTCCGCTCATTGACATGCTATGAGATGTCTTCTTAGAAGGCAGCGTTGGTTCATCTTCATCTTGTGCTGGAGACTCAAAGTATGAACTGAAAGTTATCATCTTCAGATGAGGCCACCATCCGAGTATCAAACATATCAAATTGGCTATCAAATTCATCATCATCATCATCATCATATTCTTCTTCTTATTCTTCCAAACATATCAAACGCAAGGAACACATACATGAATCTTCCAAACTCATCGATTTGAAGACGCGTAATTGTACCAGAATTTGCCCTTCTTATCATGTATAGGTAAGAAGGCAACTGTTCAAACCCACTTTTAGGAGTTCCCATATCGATTTCCCTTGCAAATTTTAGCGTCCTGTGTGATTTCCAATAACCCATCTGTCCAAAACGAAAACAAGACAAATAAGTCAGCCACCACGTACTAATAAATCAACTGTAAGTCAGCCGGAAGGTATGAATAAATCAGCTGTAATACACCTATAAGTCAGCCGTCATGTTAACATAAACTCAGCCTTACATGTCACATTAAATCAGTCGTAGTGTTCACATTAACTCAGCCAATAAGAATAAGTAAATCAGTTGTAACATACCTTTATACCAAACTGCTTATTGATACATATTCCGACACTAGTAGGTCGAAATGAGGGACCAACATCGCGAGAAAGTCCATGTACAACTTGTCAAACTATTACTTCTAATAGTCGATTAGTAAATTTCTTCCATCCGATCCGCAGTTGCCTATCCGCCTGCTTCACTGAGAGCTCCATCCACGATTCGTGCATAGATGTAACGCGATCGACGCGTGTGCCTCATAGCTCATCGCGTACTCCACTAGACCATCTACAACCTCCGCTCACACTCTGTAGATGACGCCTCAGCGTACTCAGGAGAACATGCTTAGACGTGATTGCCAACTGCCTTCAGTATCATATACCGAAACTCGTGAAGTGAGACTCGTCAACACCGGCGTTCCCCTAATCAAACAAAATGCTAGGCGCGAACTTTCCCTTGAATTTAGAAGTGGAACTGCATAGTGTAAGCACTCCAAATTAGCAGCTCAATATACGCGCCACAATACCACGCGCGCTTAATGACCCCTATAAACCCTCTCGCTGGTCGTATCTATGGATATATAATACTCATACTGCCAGTCTCGTCTCTTACATGCCAACTAGTTCGTATAGAAGATGCGCCGCAGCGTGGCGTCCTAGCTCGGGTGTGCTCTTTCACTCTCTCGTGACATTACTCCGATTGACTCCGTACAACAAGGTTTAGTGAAAGACATCTGCAACCTTAGACCCTCGCGGATTTCCTTGATCTCCACTTCATCTGGCCATGCTATTGAGATGTCTTCTTAGACAGCGTGGTCTTAGTCCTTCTCCTTATTCTGTCATTGAACAACAGTGACTGTGCGCTGTTCAAAGAGTCATATTAGTTATGACTCACTTAGAAAGCTTAATCATGCTCAGTATGACCAGGAGTCGGCCTCAGACCGGCTCTAACCATCCGAGATCCAATGCATATCAAATCGTGCTATAAACTTCTCGATCACTCATCATCATCCTTACATCATATTCTCATCTATCTTTGTATGCTTCTTTCTTCACTTCCTCTCTTTCTCTTCTTTCTTCTTCTTCTTCCTTCTTCTCTCTCCTATCTCTTCTTCTCTCTATCTATCTCTTCTATTCCTTTACTCTTCTTCCTTCTTCTATCTCTATCTCCTCACCTATCGCGCACCGTGATGCTCCTGTGATTACCTCTCTCCTTCGTATCCCTTCCTCCTTCCCGCGAAATTGTGACCACAGGTCGTACTTATCGCCTCATATCGTGTATACTATGACCCACCGGTCTCTCCTTTTTCTAACGTCCAATATAATCACAGCTTCGGACTGGCTCCTAGAAACGACTCCAGTCGTCGCCATCCCTCTATTGGCTCCGACAACCCTCGCTCTCGCCTAGTGCTCTCTTTCTATCTCATTTCCCTACCTACTACACCATCATGCTCTTGCAGAATCAGTCTATCAGGCATCCGCGCCACCGCAAGGCCAGTGTATAGCTCCGTGCCATCGCATACTTAGGGCCACACGATGCCGTCACATTCGTCTACTACTTGATTTTTTTCGTAATCTCCACAACAACCAGGATGTCCTTAGCCGTGGTGCTTGCACACTCTCTTAATAGTCAACTTAGAGCTACTAAGAGATTTCCTCATACAGACACCTAACGTGCGTACTATTCACCTGCAGTAACTTGCGGAGCTGGCATCGGAACTAAACGCACTCTGCGGGTGAGTGTGCCACGCCGCCGAAGCTCGTATCGTAGCTGCCATGTCTAGTGTCCTAGCACAAAGCTTCTACTTCGATAACAACTATAGGGTCCGTAGACGCACCTCATTGTGACCCTCCTACTCCCGACTGCTTACGTATCATCGCTGATTCTGAAGGTCGACTCCCTTTAATCCGTAACGTCAACAACAGATTTTCGCGAAGTTCGTCGAGTGTTGTTTTCAGTCTATATCAGAAAACTTTGCCACCGGTCTATTGTTGGGACTCAACACTACATATCTGTTCTTCACTATACCCAATTACGCAGACAAAACAACTAAACAGGAACTCCATAAGCATTGCTTTGTAAAGATCGACTCGAATAACAATGAAAGAAAATAACTAACAATAGAAGAAGCAGAAAGAAGAAAAGAGAGAAGATGAAGTAACAAGACAAGAAAGTAAAGGCAAGAAAAGAAAGAAAGAAGGAAAGAAAGAGACGCCACCGAATGCATTCCATGCAGGAAACACAGGCTACACCATACGAGCGCCTACTAAAGCAAGCTGCCCCTGCACCCAAAGAAGGATCCCTCCCATCGCTAGTGTCTTCTCCATTCTAACGCCCAACGCTCCAACATCTCGACGTGCAATACAATAAGCAGGCATAAAAGACTAGAGAAAGAACTCCTCATACCGCCAGTGATCCAAGATGAGCATCCAGTAAGATAAGAACAAAAAAGAAGAAGAAGAAAGGAAAAAGACGTGAAAGCGAGCAAAAAACTAGGCTCAAGAAGCCACTCGAGCAACAGAAAAAAGAAGAAGAGAAAAAGAAGAAAGAGAAAAAGAAGAGAGAAAGAAGAAAAGAAGAAAAGAAGAGAAAACAAAGAAAGCAGAAAGAAGAACAGAAGAAGAAAGAAGAGAAAAAAAGAAAAAGGGCCGAGGAAAAAGAGGAGAACAAGAGGAAGGAGAAAGAAGCAAGAAGGAAGAGAAAAAGAAAGGAAGAAGAAAAGAAGAAAGAAAGAAAAGAAAAAAGGAGAAGGAAGAGAAAAAGAGAAGAAAAAGAGAGAAAAGAAAAGAGGAAAGAGAAAAGAAAAAAGAAAGAAAGAAAGAAAGAGAGAAAAGAAGAAAGAAAAAGAGAAAGAAACAGAAAAAGAAGAATAAGAAGAAAAGAAAGAAGAAGAAGAAGAAAGAAGAAAGAAAAGAAAGAACAAAAGAAGAAGAAAAGAGACAGAAAGAAGAAGAAGAAAGAAAGAAGAAGAAGAAGAGAGAAAGAAGAAAAGAAAGAGAAAGAAGAAGAAAGAGAAGAAGAAAGAAGAAAGAAAAGAAGAAAGAGAAGAAGAGAAAGAAAGAAGAAGAGAAGAAGAAAAGAAAGAAAGAAAGAAGAAGAAAGAAGAAAGAAAAGAGAAAAAGAAGAGAAAAGAAAGAAAGAAAAGAGAAGAAGAAAGAAAGAAAGAGAAAGAAGAAAGAAGAGAAAAGAAGAAGAAGAAGAAAGAAGAAGAAAAGAAGAAAGAGAAGAAAGAAGAAGAAGAAAGAAGAAGAAAAGAAGAAAGAAGAAAAAGAAGAAGAAAAGAAAGAAGAAAAGAAAGAAGAGAAGAAAGAAGAAGAAAGAAGAAAAGAAGAAGAAAGAAGAAGAAAGAAGAAAGAAGAAGAAGAAAAGAAAGAAGAAAGAAGAAAGAAGAGAAAGAAGAAAAGAAAGAAAGAAGAAGAAAAGAAAGAAGAAAGAAGAAGAAAAAAGAAAGAAGAGAAAGAAGAAAAGAAGAAAGAAGAAGAAGAAAGAAGAAAAGAAAAGAGAAAAGAAAAAGAGAGAAGAGAAAAGAAGAAAGAAGAGAAAGAAGAAAAGAAAGAAAGAGAAGAAGAAGAGAAAGAAAGAAGAAGAAAGAAGAAAGAGAAAGAAGAAAAAGAAGAAGAAAGAAGAAAGAAGAAAGAGAAGAGAAGAAGAAAGAAAAGAAGAAAAGAAAGAAAAGAGAAGAGAAAGAAGAAGAAAAAGAAGAAAAGAAAGAAAGAGAAAAGAGAAAGAAGAAAGAGAAAGAAGAAGAAGAGAAAAGAAAGAGAAGAAGAAAGAGAGAAGAAAGAAAAGAGAAGAAAGAAGAAAGAAGAAGAAAGAAAGAAAGAAGAAAGAAAAGAAGAAAAGAAGAAGAGAAGAAAAGAAGAAAGAGAAAAGAAGAGAAGAAGAAAGAAAGAAGAAAAGAAAGAAAGAAAAGAGAAAAGAAGAGAAAGAAAGAAGAAAGAAAGAAAGAGAAGAAAAGAAGAAAGAAAAAGAAGAGAAGAGAAAAAGAAGAAAGAGAAAGAAGAAGAGAAAGAAAAGAAGAAAAGAAGAGAAAGAAGAAAGAAAAAGAAAGAGAAAGAAGAAAGAAGAAAAGAAAGAAAGAAGAAGAGAAGAGAAAGAAGAAGAGAAAAAAGAAGAGAAGAAGAAAAGAAGAAAGAAAAGAAAGAAAAGAAGAAAAGAAAGAAAAAGAAAGAGAAGAAGAAGAAGAGAGAAAAGAAGAAAGAAAAGAAGAAAAAGAAGAAAGAAGAAAGAAGAAGAAAGAAGAAGAGAAGAAAGAAGAAGAAAGAAGAAGAAGAAAGAGAAAAGAAAGAGAAGAAAGAGAAGAAAAGAAGAAGAGAAGAAGAAGAGAAAAGAAAGAAGAAGAAGAAGAAGAAGAAGAGAAGAAAAGAAGAAGAAAGAAGAAAGAAAGAAAGAAGAAGAGAAGAAGAAGAAGAAGAAGAAGAAGAAGAAGAAGAAGAAGAAAGAAGAAGAAAGAAGAAGAAGAAGAAAGAAGAAGAAAGAAGAAGAAGAAGAAAGAAGAAGAGAAGGAAAGAAGATAAGAAGAAGAAGAAGAAGAAAGAAGAAGAAAAGAAGAAGAAGAAGAAAGAAGAAGAAGAAGAAGAAGAAGAAGAAGAAGAAGAAGAAGAAGAAGAAGAAGAAGAAGAAGAAGAAGAAGAAGAAAGAAGAAGAAGAAGAAGAAGAAGAAGAGAAGAAGAAGAAGAAGAAGAAAGAAGAAGAAGAGAAGGAAGAAGAAGAAGAAGAAGGAAGAGAAGAAAGAAGAAGAAGAAGAAACAGCGTCTGTTCGTTAACTCAGCCACTAATTATGACGTGGAAAATCGGAACTGATGACATGGAAAATTGAAATTGATGACATGGAAAATCGTTAAGTCAGCCACCAAACGAACACAATACTAATCCTACATAAATCAGCCATCAAGTACAAATATAAGCCAGTCGTAACGTCGTACTATTCTAGTAATTAATCTTTTGCAAATAAACCAGCCGTAATTTCGCTGAAAACTTTAAGTCAGCCGCTTCGTCAAATAACCCAGTCGTGAAGTGAATGATATTCTAGTAATTAATCTTTCGCTAATAAGTCAGCCATAACAGGGCTGAGTTTAAAGTTTAATCCAGCGCTTAATGACTGATTAACGTAAATTAGCCGTAACAAACTCCCATAACTCAGTGTGCTGAGAACCATAACTCAGCCTTGTCTTATCAAAAACTCAGCCAGATGGTCGACAAATCAGCCTTCCCATGTATAAATCAGCCATAACTTGTGTTCGTAAGTCAGTCATAATCTAATAAATCAGCCAGATTTCTTTAAATCAGTCGTCACGTACGGCTGATTTATGTTTGCAAGTCAGCCAATTTCTCATAAGTCAGCCGCGAGGTTTAAATCAGCCACTATGTAACATAACCCAGCCGTCAATACCGCCTTAGCACTTAACGGCTGATTTCAGAAAAAAATCGCCAGCGATTTCCGACGTGGCGTCTAATGTGGCGTGAAAAAGTAATGGCATTCTTGTAATTACGTTTTTTGTTATAACATAGTACAAGGGCACGCTGGACATTTAAAAAATGCCAGTAATAAAAAAAGATTTGTAACACTCTAGTAATAAACACTAAAATGTATGACATTTGAGTCAACTTCCCTTTAACTCACGTGAATCTAGTTTACCATGTTTTGAGATTTGGTAATTTCTTCTTGATTCTAATCAATGCAGAATGAATCACGATTTTTAGAAGATTTATTTGGAATAAAAAATCAGTGGATAATTACCCTGAAGTTGAATCAATATCATAGGAGTTATGATGAAGAAGTTATCCTACTTTTAACTGAAGTGATTCCAGTTTACCCTGTTTGGACATTTTGTAATTTCTTCTTGATTCTAATCAAACCAGAATGAATCACGATGTAAGAAGCTTGATTTGGGCACGTAAATCAGTGGATAATCACTCTGAATTTGAATCAATATCATAGGAGTTATGATGAAGAAGTTATCCCACTTTTAACCGAAGTGATTCCAGTTTACCCTGTTGGGAGATTTTGCATTTTCTTCTTGATTCTAATCAAACCAGAATGAATCACGATGTAAGAAGCTTGATTTGGACTCATAAATAAGTGGCTAATCACCCTGAAGTTGAATCAATATCATAAGAGTTATGAAGAAGAAGTTATCTCACTTTTAACTGACGTGATTCTAGTTTACCATGTTTTGAGATTTGGTAATTTCTTCTTGATTCTAATCCAAGTAGAATGAATCACGATGTAAGAAGCTTTATTTGGAATAAAAAAACAGTGGATAATTACCCTGAACTTGAATTAATATCATAGGAGTTATGATGAAGAAGTTATCCCAGTTTTAAACGAAGTGATTCCAGTTTACCCTGTTTGGAGATTTTGCATTTTCTTCTTGATTCTAATCAAAGCAGAATGAATCAAGATGTAAGAAGCATGATTTGGACTCATATTTCAGTGAATAATCACGCTGAAGTTGAATCAATATCATAGGAGTTATGATAAAGAAGTTATCCCACTTATAACCGAAGTAATTCCAGTTTACCCTGTTTGGAGATTTTGCGATTTCTTCTTGATTGTAATCAAAACAGATTGAATCACGATGTAAGAAACTTGATTTGGACTCATAAATCAGTCGATAATCACCCTGAAATTGGATCAATATCATAGGAGTTATGATGAAGAAGTTATCCCACTTTTAACTTACGTGATTCTAGTTTACCCTGTTTTGAGATTTGACAATTTCTTCTTTCTTCTAATTAAAGCAGAATTAGTCACGATTTAAGAAGCTTGATTTAGACTCATAAATAAGTGAATAATCACCTTGAAGTTAAATCAATATCATAGGAGTTATGAAGAAGAAGTTATCCCACTTTTAACCCAAGTGATTCCAGTTTACCTTGTTTGGAGATTTTGCTATTTCTTCTTGATTCTAATCAAAACAGATTGAATCACGATGTAAGAAGCTTGATTTGGACTAATAAATCAGTGGATAATCACCCTGAAGTTGAATCAATATCATAGGAGTTATGATGAAGAAGTTATCCCACTTTTAACTGAAGTGATTCCAGTTTACCCTGTTTGGACATTTTGTAATTTCTTCTTGATTCTAATCAAACCAGAATGAATCACGATGTAAGAAGCTTGATTTGGGCACGTAAATCAGTGGATAATCACTCTGAATTTGAATCAATATCATAGGAGTTATGATGAAGAAGTTATCCCACTTTTAACCGAAGTGATTCCAGTTTACTCTGTTGAGAGATTTTGCATTTTCTTCTTGATTCTAATCAAACCAGAATGAATCACGATGTAAGAAGCTTGATTTGGACTCATAAATAAGTGGCTAATCACCCTGAAGTTGAATCAATATCATAAGAGTTATGAAGAAGAAGTTATCTCACTTTTAACTGACGTGATTCTAGTTTACCATGTTTTGAGATTTGGTAATTTCTTCTTGATTCTAATCCAAGTAGAATGAATCACGATGTAAGAAGCTTTATTTGGAATAAAAAAACAGTGGATAATTACCCTGAACTTGAATCAATATCATAGGAGTTATGATGAAGAAGTTATCCCAGTTTTAAACGAAGTGATTCCAGTTTACCCTGTTTGGAGATTTTGCATTTTCTTCTTGATTCTAATCAAAGCAGAATGAATCAAGATGTAAGAAGCATGATTTGGACTCATATTTCAGTGAATAATCACGCTGAAGTTGAATCAATATCATAGGAGTTATGATAAAGAAGTTATCCCACTTATAACCGAAGTAATTCCAGTTTACCCTGTTTGGAGATTTTGCGATTTCTTCTTGATTGTAATCAAAACAGATTGAATCACGATGTAAGAAACTTGATTTGGACTCATAAATCAGTCGATAATCACCCTGAAATTGGATCAATATCATAGGAGTTATGATGAAGAAGTTATCCCACTTTTAACTTACGTGATTCTAGTTTACCCTGTTTTGAGATTTGACAATTTCTTCTTTCTTCTAATTAAAGCAGAATTAGTCACGATTTAAGAAGCTTGATTTAGACTCATAAATAAGTGAATAATCACCTTGAAGTTAAATCAATATCATAGGAGTTATGAAGAAGAAGTTATCCCACTTTTAACCCAAGTGATTCCAGTTTACCTTGTTTGGAGATTTTGCTATTTCTTCTTGATTCTAATCAAAACAGATTGAATCACGATGTAAGAAGCTTGATTTGGACTAATAAATCAGTGGATAATCACCCTGAAGTTGAATCAATATCATAGGAGTTATGATGAAGAAGTTATCCCACTTTTAACTGAAGTGATTACAGTTTACCCTATTTGGAGAATTTGCAATTTTTTCTTGATTATTATCAAAGCAGAATGAGTCACGATTCAAGAAGGTTGATTTGGACTCATAAATCAGTGGATAATTACCCTGAAGTTGAATCAATATCATAAGAGTTATGATAAAGAAGTTATCTCACTTTTAACCGAAGTGATTCCAGTTTACCCTGTTTTGAGATTTTGCAATTTCTTCTTGATTATAATCAAACCAGAATTAATCACGATATATGAAGCTTGATTTGGAAACATAAATCAGTGGATAATAACCCTGAAGTTGAATCAATATCATAGGAGTTATGATGAAGAAGTTATCCCACTTTTAACTGAAGTGATTCCAATTTATCCTGTTTGGAGATTTTGTAATTTCTTCTTGATTCTAATCAAACCAGAATGAATCACGATGTAAGAATCTTGATTTGGACTCATAAATCAGTGGATAAACACCCTGAAGTTGAATCAATATCATATGAGTTATGATGAAGAAGTTATCCCACTTTTAACAGAGATGATTCCAGTTTATCCTGTTTGGAGATTTTGCAATTTCTTCTTGATTCTAGTCAAACCAGAATTAATCACGATGTAAGAAGCTTGATTTGGACTCATAAATCAGTGTGTAATTACTCTGAAGTTGAATCAATATCATAGGAGTTATGAGGAAGAAGTTATCCCACTTTTAACCGACGTGATTCTAGTTTACCTTGTTTTGAGATTTGGCAATTTCTTCTTGATTCTAATCAAAGCAGAATGAGTCACGAATTAAGAAGCTTGATTTGGACTTGTAAATCAGTTTATAATCAACCTGAAGTTGAATTAATATCATAGGAGTTATGATGAAGAAGTTATCTCACTTTTAACCGAAGTGATTCCAGTTTACCCTGTTTGGAGATTTTGTAATTTCTTCTTGATTCTAATTAAACCAGAATGAATCACGATGTAAGAAGCGTGATTTGGACTCTTAAATCAGTGGCTAATCATGCTGAATTTGAATCAATATCATAGGAGTTATAACGAAGAAGCTATCCCACTTTTAACTGACGTGATTCTAGTTTACCCTCTTTGGAGATTTTGCAATTTCTTTTTGATTCTAATCAAACAAGAATGAATCACGATGTAAGAAGCTTGATTTGTACTCATAAATCAGTGGATAATCACCCTGGAGTTGAATCAATATCATAGGAGTTATGATAAAGAAGTTATCCCACTTATAACCGAAGTAATTCCAGTTTACCCTGTTTGGACATTTTGCAATTTCTTCTTGATTGTAATCAATAAAGAATGAATCACGATGTAAGAAGCTTGATTTGTACTCATAAATCAGTGGCTAATCACCCTGAAGTTGAATCAATATCATAGGAGTTATGATGAAGAAGTTATCCCACTTTTTACCGACGTGATTTTAGTTTACCTTGTTTTGAAATTTGGCAATTTCTTCTAGATTCTAATCAAAGCAGAATGAGTCACGATTTAAGAAGCTTGATTTCGACTCATAAATCAGTGTATAATCAACCTGAAGTTGAATTAATATCATAGGAGTTATGATGAAGAAGTTATCCCACTTTTAACCGAAGTGATTCCAGTTTACCCTGTTTGGAGATTTTGTAATTTCTTCTTGATTCTTAAATGAGTGGATAATCATGCTGAATTTGAATCAATATCATAGGAGTTATAACGAAGAAGCTATCCCACTTTTAACTGACGTGATTCTAGTTTCCCTCTTTGGTAATTTTGCAATTTCTTCTTGATTCTAATCAAACCAGAATGAATCAAGATGTAAGAAGCTTGATTTGTACTCATAAATCAGTGGATAATCACCCTGAAGTTGAATCAATATCATAGTAGTTATGATAAAGAAGTTATCCCACTTATAACCGAAGTAATTCCAGTTTACCCAATTTGGAGATTTTGCAATATCTTCTTGATTGTAATCAAAACAGATTGAATCACGATGTAAGAAACTTGATTTGAACTCATAAATCAGTCGATAATCACCCTGAAATTGAATCAATATCATAGTAGTTATGATAAAGAAGTTATCCCACTTTTAACTTACGTGATTCTAGTTTACCCTGTTTTGAGATTTGACAATTTCTACTTTATTCTAATTAAAGCAGAATTAGTCACGATTTAAGAAGCTTGGTTTAGACTCATAAATAAGTGAATAATCACCTTGAAGTTAAATCAATATCATAGGAGTTATGATGAAGAAGTTATCCCACTTTTAACCGAAGTGATTCCAGTTTACCTTGTTTGGAGATTTTGCTATTTCTTCTTGATTCTAATCAAAACAGATTGAATCATGATGTAAGACGCTTGATTTGGACTAATAAATCAGTGGATAATCACCCTGAAGTTGAATCAATATCATAGGAGTTATGAGGAAGAAGTTATCCCACTTTTAACTGAAGTGATTACAGTTTATCCTATTTGGAGAATTTGCAATTTTTTCTTGATTATAATCAAAGCAGAATGAGTCACGATTTAAGAAACTTGATTTGGACTCATAAATCAGTGGATAATTACCCTGAAGTTGAATCAATATCATAGGAGTTATGATAAAGAAGTTATCCCACTTTTAACCGAAGTGATTCCAGTTTACCCTGTTTTGAGATTTTGCAATTTCTTCTTGATTATAATCAAACCAGAATTCATCACGATATATGAAGCTTGATTTGGACACATAAATCAGTGGATAATAACCCTGAAGTTGAATCAATATCATAGGAGTTATGATGAAGAAGTTATCCCACTTTTAACCGAATTGATTCCAATTAATCTTGTTTGGAAATTTTGTAATTTTTTCTTGATTCTAATCAAACCAGAATGATTCACGATGTAAGAATCTTGATTTGGACTCATAAAATAGTGGATAAACACCCTGAAGTTGAATCAATATCATATGAGTTATGATGAAGAAGTTGTACCACTTTTAACAGAGGTGATTCCAGTTTGTCCTGTTTGAAGATTTTGCAATTTCTTCTTGATTCTAGTCAAACCAGAATGAATCACGATGTAAGAAGCTTGATTTGGACTCATAAATCAGTGTGTAATTACTCTGAAGTTGAATCAATATCATAGGAGTTATGAGGAAGAAGTTATCCCACTTTTAACCGACGTGATTCTAGTTTACCTTGTTTTGATATTTTGCAATTTTTTTTTGATTCTAATCAAAGCAGAATGAGTCACGATTTAAGAAGCTTGATTTGGGCACGTAAATCAGTGGATAATCACTCTGAATTTGAATCAATATCATAGGAGTTATGATGAAGAAGTTATCCCACTTTTAACCGAAGTGATTCCAGTTTACCCTGTTGGGAGATTTTGCATTTTCTTCTTGATTCTAATCAAACCAGAATGAATCACGATGTAAGAAGCTTGATTTGGACTCATAAATAAGTGGCTAATCACCCTGAAGTTGAATCAATATCATAGGAGTTATGAAGAAGAAGTTATCTCACTTTTAACTGACGTGATTCTAGTTTACCATGTTTTGAGATTTGGTAATTTCTTCTTGATTCTAATCAAACAAGAATGAATCACGATGCAAGAAGCTTGATTTGGACACATAAATTAGTGGATAATCACCCTGAAGTTGAATCAATATCATAGCAGTTATGATAAAGAAGTTATACCACTTTTAACATAAGTGATTTCAGTTTACCTTGTTTATAGATTTCTCAATTTCCTCTTGATTATAATCAAAGCAGAATGAATCACGATTTAAGAAGCTTTATTTGGAATCAAAAATATATGGATAATTACCCAGAAGTTGAATCAATATCATAGGAGTTATGATGAAGAAGTTATCCCACTTTTAACCGAAGTGATTCCAGTTTACCCTGTTTGGAGATTTTGCAATTTCTTTTTGATTCTAGTTAAACCAGAATGAATCACGATGTAAGAAAATTTATTTTGACTCATAAATCAGTTCGTAATCACTCTGAAGTTGAATCAATATCATAGGAGTTATGAGGAAGAAGTTATCCCACTTTTAACCGAGGTGATTCCAGTTTACCATGTTTGGAGATTTTGCAATTTCATCTTGATTCTAGTCAAACCAGAATGAATCACGATGTAAGAAGCTTATTTTGGAATCATAAATCAGTGGATAATCACCCTGAAGTTGAATCAATATCATAGGAGTTATGACGAAGAAGTTACCCCACATTTAACTGAAGTGATTCCAGTTTACTCTGTTTGGAGATTTTGTAATTTCTTCTTGATTATAATCAAACCAGAATGAATCAAGATGTAAGAAGCTTGATTTGGACTTATAAATAAGTGGCTAAATCACCCTCAAGTTGGATGAATATCATAGGAGTTATGACGAAGAAGTTATCCCACTTTTAACTTACGTGAATCTAGTTTACCATGTTTGAGATTTGGTAATTTCTTCTTGATTCTAATCAAAGCAAAATGAATCACGATTTTAGAAGCTTTATTTGGATTAAAAAATCAGTGGATAATTACCCTGAAGTTGAATCAATATCATATGAGTTAAGATGAAGAAGTTATCCCACTTCTAACTGAAGTGATTCCAGTTTACTCTGTTTGGAGATTTTGTAATTTCTTCTTGATTCTAATCAAACCAGAATGAATCACGATGTAAGAAGCCTGATTTGGACACATAAATCAATGGATAATCACCCTGAATTTGAATCAATATCATAGGAGTTATGATGAAGAAGTTATCCCACTTTTAACCGAAGTGATTCCAGTTTACCCTGTTGGCAGATTTTGCAATTTCTTCTTGATTCTAATCAAACCAGAATGAATCACGATGTAAGAAGCTTGATTTGGACTCATAACTAAGTGGCTAATCACCCTGAAGTTGAACCAATATCATAGGAGTTATGACGAAGAAGTTATCTCACTTTTAACTGACATAATTCTAGTATACCATGTTTTGAGATTTGGTAATTTCTTCTTGATTCTAATCAAAGTAGAATGAATCACGATGTAAGAAGCTTTATTTGGAATTACCCTGAAGTTGAATCAATATCATAGGAGTTATGATGAAGAAGTTGTCCCAGTTTAAACCGAAGTGATTCCAGTTTACCCTGTTTGGAGATTTTGCATTTTCTTCTTGATTCTAATCAAATCAGAATGAATCAAGATGTAAGAAGCTTGATTTGGACTCATATTTCAGTGAATAATCACGCTGAATTTGAATCAATATCATAAGAGTTATGATAAAAAAGTTATCCCACTTATAACCGAAGTAATTCCAGTTTACCCTGTTTGGAGATTTTGCAATTTCTTCTTGATTGTAATCAAAACAGATTGAATCACGATGTAAGAAACTTGATTTGGACTCATAAATCAGTCGATAATCACCCTGAAATTGAATCAATATCATAGGAGTTATGATGAAGAAGTTATCCCACTTTTAACTGACGTGATTCTAGTTTACCCTGTTTTGAGATTTGGCAATTTCTTCTTTATTCTAATTAAAGCAGAATTAGTCACGATTTAAGAAGCTTGATTTGGACTCATAAATAAGCGAATAATCACACTGAAGTTAAATCAATATCATAGGAGTTATGATGAAGAAATTATCCCACTTTTAACCGAAGTGATTCCAGTTTACCTTGTTTGGAGATTTTGCTATTTCTTCTTGATTCTAATCAAAAGAGATTGAATCATGATGTAAGAAGCTTGATTTGGACTAATAAATCAGTGGATAATCACCCTGAAGTTGAATCAATATCATAGAAGTTATGATGAAGATGTTATCCCACTTTTAACTTAAGTGATTCCAGTTTACCCTGTTTGGAGAATTTGTAATTTCTTCTTGATTCTAATCAAACCAGAATGAATCACGATGTAACAAGCTTGATTTGGACACATAAATCAATGGATAATCACCCTGAATTTGAATCAATATTATAGGAGTTATGATGAAAAAGTTAACCAACTTTTAACCGAAGTGATTCCAGTTTATTCTTTTTGGAGATTTTGCAATTTCTTCTTGATTCAAATCAAACCAGAATGAATCACGATGTAAGAATCCTTATTTGGTCTCATAAATCAGTGGATAATCACCCTGAAGTTGAATCAATATCATAAGAGTTATGATGAAGAAGTTATCCCACTTTCAACCGCAGTGATTCCAGTTTACCCTGTTTGGAGATTTTGCAATTTCTTCTTGATTCTAATCAAACCAGAATGAATCAAGATGTAAGAAGCTTGATTTGGACTCATAAATCAGTGGATAATCACCCTGAAGTTGAATCAATATCATAGGAGTTATGATGAAGAAGTTATCCCACTTTTAGCCGAGGTGATTTCAGTTTACCCTGTTTGGAGATTTTGCAATTTCTTCTTGATTCTAATCAAACCAGAATGAATCACGATGTAAGAATCCTTATTTGGACTCATAAATCAGTGGATAAATCACCCTGAAGTTGAATCAATATCATAGGAGTTATGATGAAGAAGTTATCCCACTTTCAACCGAAGTGATTCCTGTTTACCCTGTTTGGAGATTTTGCAATTTCTTCTTGATTCTAATCAAACCAGAATGAATCAAGATGTAAAAAGCTTGATTTGGACTCATAAATCAGTGGATAATCACCCTGAAGTTGAATCAATATCATAGGAGTTATGATGAAGAAGTTATCCCACTTTTAGCCGAGGTAATTCTAGTTTACCATGTTTGGAGATTTTGCAATTTCTTCTTGATTCTAATCAAATCAGAATGAATCACGATGTAAGAAGCTTGATTTGGATTCATAAATCAGTGGATAATCATCCTGAAGTTGAATCAATATCATAGGAGTTATGATGAAGAAGTTATCCCACCTTTAACCGAAGTGATTCCAGTTTATTCTTTTTGGAGATTTTGCAATTTCTTCTTGATTCTAATCAAACCAGAATGAATCACGATGTAAGAATCCTTATTTGGACTCATAAATCCGTGGATAATCACACTGAAGTTGAATCAATATCATAGGAGTTATGATGAAGAAGTTATCCCACTTTCAACCGAAGTGATTCCAGTTTACCCTGTTTGGAGATTTTGCAATTTCTTCTTGATTCTAATCTAACTAGAATGAATCAAGTTGTAAGAAGCTTGATTTGGACTCATAAATAAGTGGATAATCACCCTGAAGTTGAATCAATATCATAGGAGTTATGATGAAGAAGTTATCCCACTTTTAATTGAAGTGATTCCAGTTTATCCTGTTTAGAGAATTTACAATTTCTTCTTGATTCTAATCAAACCAGAATGAATCATGATGTAAGAAGCTTGATTTGGAATCATAAATCAGTGGATAATCACCCTGAAGTTGAATCAATATCATAGGAGTTATGATGAAGAAGTTATCCCACTTTTAACCGAAGTGATTCCAGTTTACTCCTTTTGGAGATTTTGCAATTTCTTCTTGATTCTAATTAAACCAGAATGAATCACGATGTAAGAATCCCTATTTGGACTCATAAATCAGTGGATAATCACCCTTAAGTTGAATCAATATCATAAGAGTTATGAAGAAGAATTTATCCTACTTTTAACCGAAGTGATTCCAATTTACCATGTTTGGAGATTTTTCATTTTTTTCTTGATTCTAATTAAAACAGAATGAATCACGATGTAAGAAGATTGATTTGGACTCATAAATCAGTGGATAATCACCCTGAAGTGGAATCAATATCATAGAAGTTATGATGAAGAAGTTATCCCATTTTTAACCGAAGTAATTCCAGTTTACCCTGTTTGGAAATTTTGCAATTTCTTCTTGATTATAATCAAACCAGAATGAATCACGATGAAAGAAGCTTGATTTTGACTCATAAATCAGTGGCTAATCACCCTGAAGTTGAATCAATATCATAGGAGTTATGACAAAGACATATCCCACTTTTGACCGAGGTGATTCCAGTTTACCTTGTCTGGAGATTTTGCAATTTCTACTTGATTCTAGTAAAACCAGAAAGAATCAAGATGTAAGAAACTTGATTTGGACTCATAAATCAATGTGTAATCACCCTGAAATTGAATCAATATCATAGGAGTTATGATAAAGAAGTTATCCCACTTTTAATCGAAGTGATTTCAGTTTACCCTGTTTGGAGATTTTACAATTTCTTCTTGATTCTAATCAAACCAGAATGAATCACGATGTAAGAAGCTTGTTTTGGAATCACAAATCAGTGGATAATCACCCTGAAGTTGAATCAATATCATAGGAGTTATGATGAAGAAGTTATCCCACTTTTAGCCGAGGTGATTCCAGTTTACCCTGTTTGGAGATTTTTCAATTTCTTCTTGATTCTAATCAAACCAGAATGAATCACGATGTAAGAAGCTTGATTTGGACTCATAAATCAGTGGATAATCAACCTGAAGTTGAATCAATATCATAGGAGTTATGATGAAGAAATTATCTCAGTTTTAACTGAAGTGATTCCAATTTACCCTGTTTGGAGATTTTGCATTTTCTTCTTGATTCTAATTAAAACAGAATGAATCACGATGTAAGAAGATTGATTTTGACTCATAAATCAGTGGATAATGACCCTGAAGTGGAATCAATATCATAGAAGTTATGATGAAGAAGTTATCCCACTTTTAACCGAAGTAATTCATGTTTACCCTGTTTGGAAATTTTGCAATTTCTTCTTGATTCTAATCAAACCAGAATGAATCACGATGTAAGAAGAGTGATTTTGACTCATAAATCAGTGGCTAATCACCCTGAAGTTGAATCAATATCATAGGAGTTATGACAAAGACATATCCCACGTTTAACCGAGGTGATTCCAGTTGACATTGTCTGGAGATTTTGCAATTTCTACTTGATTCTAGTAAAACCAGAATGAATCAAGATGTAAGAAGATTGATTTGGACTCATAAATCAATGTGTAATCACCCTGAAGTTGAATCAATATCATAGGAGTTATGATAAAGAAGTTATCCCACTTTTAATCGAAGTGATTTCAGTTTACCCTGTTTGGAGATTTTACAATTTCTTCTTGATTCTAATCAAACCAGAATGAATCACGATGTAAGAAGCTTGTTTTGGAATCACAAATCAGTGGATAATCACCCTGAAGTTGAATCAATATCATAGGAGTTATGATGAAGAAGTTATCCCACTTTTAGCCGAGGTGATTCCAGTTTACCCTGTTTGGAGATTTTGCAATTTCTTCTTGATTCTAATCAAACCAGAATGAATCACGATGTAAGAAGTTTGATTTGGACTCATAAATCAGTGGATAATCACCCTGAAGTTGAATCAATATCATAGGAGTTATGATGAAGAAGTTATCCCACTTTTAACCGAAGTGATTCCAGTTTATTCTTTTTGGAAATTTTGCAATTTCTTCTTGATTCTAATCAAACCAGAATGAATCAAAATGTAAGAATCCTTATTTGGACTCATAAATCCGTGGATAATCACACTGAAGTTGAATCAATAACATAGGAGTTATGATGAAGAAGTTATCCCACTTTCAACCGAAGTGATTCCAGTTTACCCTGTTTGGAGATTTTGCAATTTCTTCTTGATTCTAATCTAACTAGAATGAATCAAGTTGTAAGAAGCTTGATTTGGACTCTTAAATCAGTGGATAATCACCCTGAAGTTGAATCAATATCATAGGAGTTATGATGAAGAAGTTATCCCACTTTTAATTGAAGTGATTCTAGTTTATCCTGTTTAGAGAATTTGCAATTTCTTCTTGATTCTAATCAAACCAGAATGAATCATGATGTAAGAAGATTGATTTGGAATCATAAATCAGTGGATAATCACCCTGAAGTTGAATCAATATCATAGGAGTTATGATGAAGAAGTTATCCCACTTTTAACCGAAGTGATTCCAGTTTACTCCTTTTGGAGATTTTGCAATTTCTTCTTGATTCTAACTAAACCAGAATGAATCACGATGTAAGAATCCCTATTTGGACTCATAAATCAGTGGATAATCACCCTTAAGTTGAATCAATATCATAAGAGTTATGAAGAAGAATTTATCCTACTTTTAACCGAAGTGATTCCAATTTACCCTGTTTGGCTATTTTGCATTTTCTTCTTGATTCTAATTAAAATAGAATGAATCACGATGTAAGAAGATTGATTTGGACTCATAAATCAGTGGATAATCACCCTGAAGTGGAATCAATATCATAGAAGTTATGATGAAGAAGTTATCCCACTTTTAACGGAAGTAATTCCAGTTTACCCTGTTTGGAAATTTTGCAATTTCTTCTTGATTCTAATCAAACCAGAATGAATCACGATGTAAGAAGCTTGATTTTGACTCATAAATCAGTGGCTAATCACCCTGAAGTTGAATCAATATCATAGGAGTTATGACAAAGACATATCCCACTTTTGACCGAGGTGATTCTAGTTTACCTTGTCTGGAGATTTTGCAATTTCTACTTGATTCTAGTAAAACCAGAAAGAATCAAGATGTAAGAAGCTTGATTTGGACTCATAAATCAATATGTAATCACCCTGAAGTTGAATCAATATCATAGGAGTTATGATAAAGAAGTTATCCCACTTTTAATCGAAGTGATTTCAGTTTAACCTGTTTGGAGATTTTACAATTTCTTCTTGATTCTAATCAAACCAGAATGAATCACGATGTAAGAAGCTTGTTTTGGAATCACAAATCAGTGGATAATCACCCTGAAGTTGAATCAATATCATAGGAGTTATGATGAAGAAGTTATCCCACTTTTAGCCGAGGTGATTCTAGTTTACCCTGTTTGGAGATTTTGCAATTTCTTCTTGATTCTAATCAAACCAAAATGAATCACGATGTAAAAAGTTTGATTTGGACACATAAATCAGTGGATAATAACCCTGAAGTTGAATCAATATCATAGGAGTTATGATGAAGAAGTTATCCCACTTTTAACCGAAGTGATTCCAGTTTATTCTTTTTGGAGATTTTGCAATTTCTTCTTGATTCTAATCAAACCAGAATGAATCACGATGTAAGAATCCTTATTTGGACTCATAAATCCGTGGAAAATCACACTGAAGTTGAATCACTATCATAGGAGTTATGATGAAGAAGTTATCCCACTTTCAACCGAAGTGATTCCAGTTTACCCTGTTTGGAGATTTTGCAATTTCTTCTTGGTTCTAATCTAACTAGAATGAATCAAGTTGTAAGAAGCTTGATTTGGACTCATAAATCAGTGGATAATCACCCTGAAGTTGAATCAATATCATAGGAGTTATGATGAAGAAGTTATCCCACTTTTAATTGAAGTGATTCCAGTTTATCCTGTTTAGAGAATTTGCAATTTCTTCTTGATTCTAATCAAACCAGAATGAATCATGATGTAAGAAGATTGATTTGGAATCATAAATCAGTGGATAATCACCCTGAAGTTGAATCAATATCATAGGAGTTATGATGAAGAAGTTATCCCACTTTTAACCGAAGTGATTCCAGTTTACTCCTTTTGGAGATTTTGCAATTTCTTCTTTATTTTAATTAAACAAGAATGAATCACGATGTAAGGATCCCTATTTGGAATCATAAATCAGTGGATAATCACCCTTAAGTTGAATCAATATCATAAGAGTTATGATGACGAATTTATCCTACTATTAACCGAAGTGATTCCAATTTACCCTGTTTGGAGATTTTGCATTTTCTTCTTGATTCTAATTAATACAGAATGAATCACGATGTAAGAAGATATATTTGGACTCATAAATCAGTGGATAATCACCCTGAAGTGGAATCAATATCATAGAAGTTATGATGAAGAAGTTATCCCACTTTTAACCGAAGTAATTCCAGTTTACCCTGTTTGGAAATTTTGCAATTTCTTCTTGATTCTAATCAAACCAGAATGAATCACGATGTAAGAAGCTTGATTTTGACTCGTAAATCAGTGGCTAATCACCCTGAAGTTGAATCAATATCATAGGAGTTATGACAAAGACATATCCCACTTTTGACCGAGGTGATTCCAGTTTACCTTGTCTGGAGATTTTGCAATTTCTACTTGATTCTAGTAAAACCAGAAAGAATCAAGATGTAAGAAGCTTGATTTGGACTCATGAATCAATGTGTAATCACCCTGAAGTTGAATCAATATCATAGGAGTTATGATAAAGAAGTTATCCCACTTTTAATCGAAGTGATTTCAGTTTACCCTGTTTGGAGATTTTACAATTTCTTCTTGATTCTAATCAAACCAGAATGAATAACGATATAAGAAGCTTGTTTTGGAATCACAAATCAGTGGATAATCACCCTGAAGTTGAATCAATATCATAGGAGTTATGATGAAGAAGTTATCCCACTTTTAGCCGAGGTGATTCCAGTTTACCCTGTTTGGAGATTTTGCAATTTCTTCTTGATTCTAATCAAACCAGAATGAATCACGATGTAAGAAGCTTTGATTTGGACTCATAAATCAGTGGATAATCACCCTGAAGTTGAATCAATATCATAGGAGTTATGATGAAGAAGTTATCCCACTTTTAACCGAAGTGATTCCAGTTTATTCTTTTTGGAGATTTTGCAATTTCTTCTTGATTCTAATCAAACCAGAATGAATCACGATGTAAGAAGCTTGATTTGGACTCATAAATCAGTGGATAATCACCCTGAAGTTGAATCAATATCATAGGAGTTATGATGAAGAAGTTATCCCACTTTTAACCGAAGTGATTCCAGTTTACCCTGTTTGGAGATTTTGCAATTTCTTCTTGATTCTAATCTAAACCAGAATGAATCACGATGTAAGAAGCTTGATTTGGACTCAAAAATCAGTGGATAATCACCCTGAAATTGAATCAATATCGTAGGAGTTATGATGAAGAAGTTATCCCACTTTTAATTGAAGTGATTCCAGTTTATCCTGTTTAGAGAATTTGCAGTTTCTTCTTGATTTTAATCAAACCAGAATGAATGATTATGTAAGAAGCTTGATTTGGAATCATAAATCAGTGGATAATCACCCTGAAGTTGAATCAATATCATAGGAGTTATGATGAAGAAGTTATCCCACTTTTAACCGAAGTGATTCTAGTTTACTCCTTTTGGAGATTTTGCAATTTCTTCTTGATTCTATTTAAACCAGAATGAATCACGATGTAAGAATCCATATTTGGACTCATAAATCAGTGGATAATGACCCTTAAGTTGAATCAATATCATAGAGTTTTGATGAAGAATTTATCCCACTTTTAACCGAAGTGATTCCAGTTTACCCTGTTTGGAGATTTTGCAATTTCTTCTTGATTCTAATCAAACCAGAATGAATCACGATGTAAGAAGCTTGATTTGGACTCATAAATCAGTGGATAATCACCCTGAAGTTGAATCAATATCATAGGAGTTATGATGAAGAAGTTATCCCACTTTTAACCGAAGTGATTCCAGTTTACCCTGTTTGGAGATTTTGCAATTTCTTCTTGATTCTAATTAAAACAGAATGAATCACGATGTAAGAAGATTTATTTGGACTCATAAATCAGTGGATAATCACCCTGAAGTTGAATCAATATCATAGAAGTTAAGATGGAAGTTATCCCACTTTTAACCGAAGTGATTCCAGTTTACCCTGTTTGGAGATTTTGCAATTTCTTCTTGATTCTAATCAAACCAGAATGAATCACGATGTAAGAAGCTTGATTTGGACTCATAAATCAGTGGATAATCACCCTGAAGTTGAATCAATATCATAGGAGTTATGATGAAGAAGTTATCCCACTTTTAATCGAAGTGATTCCAGTTTACCCTGTTTGGAGATTTTGCAATTTCTTCTTGATTCTAATAAAACCAGAATGAATCACGATGTAAGAAGCTTGATTTGGACTCATAAATCAGTGGATAATCACCCTGAAGTTGAATCAATATCATAGGAGTTATGATAAGAAGTTATCCCACTTTTAACCGAAGTGATTCCAGTTTACCCTGTTTTGAGATTTGCAATTTCTTCTTGATTCTAATAAAACCAGAATGAATCACGATGTAAGAAGCTTGATTTGGACTCATAAATCAGTGGATAATCACCCTGAAGTTGAATCAATATCATAGGAGTTATGATGAAGAAGTTATCCCACTTTTAACCGAAGTGATTCCAGTTTACCTTGTTTGGAGATTTTGCAATTTCTTCTTGATTCTAATCAAACCAGAATGAATAACGATGTAAGAAGCTTGATTTGGACTCATAAATCAGTGGATAATCACCCTGAAGTTGAATCAATATCATAGGAGTTATGATGAAGAAGTTATCCCACTTTTAACCGAAGTGATTCCAGTTTACCCTGTTTGGAGATTTTGCAATTTCTTCTTGATTCTAATCAAACCAAAATGAATCACGATGTAAGAAGCTTGATTTGGACTCATAAATCAGTGGATAATCACCCTGAAGTTGAATCAATATCATAGGAGTTATGATGAAGAAGTTATCCCACTTTTAACCGAAGTGATTCCAGTTTATCCTTTTTGGAGATTTTGCAATTTCTTCTTGATTCTAATCAAACCAGAATGAATCACGATGTAAGAAGCTTGATTTGGACTCATAAATCAGTGGATAATCACCCTGAAGTTGAATCAATATCATAGGAGTTATGATGAAGAAGTTATCCCACTTTTAACCGAAGTGATTCCAGTTTACCCTGTTTGGAGATTTTGCAATTTCTTCTTGATTCTAATCTAACTAGAATGAATCAAGTTGTAAGAAGCTTGATTTGGACTCATAAATCAGTGGATAATCACCCTGAAGTTGAATCAATATCGTAGGAGTTATGATGAAGAAGTTATCCCACTTTTAATTGAAGTGATTCCAGTTTATCCTGTTTAGAGAATTTGCAGTTTCTTCTTGATTTTAATCAAACCAGAATGAATCATTATGTAAGAAGCTTGATTTGGAATCATAAATCAGTGGATAATCACCCTGAAGTTGAATCAATATCATAGGAGTTATGATGAAGAAGTTATCTCACTTTTAACCGAAGTGATTCTAGTTTACTCCTTTTGGAGATTTTGCAATTTCTTCTTGATTCTATTTAAACCAGAATGAATCACGATGTAAGAATCCATATTTGGACTCATAAATCAGTGGATAATGACCCTTAAGTTGAATCAATATCATAAGAGTTTTGATGAAGAATTTATCCCACTTTTAACCGAAGTGATTCCAGTTTACCCTGTTTGGAGATTTTGCAATTTCTTCTTGATTCTAATCAAACCAGAATGAATCACGATGTAAGAAGCTTGATTTGGACTCATAAATCAGTGGATAATCAACCCTGAAGTTGAATCAATATCATAGGAGTTATGATGAAGAAGTTATCCCACTTTTAACCGAAGTGATTCCAGTTTACCCTTTTTGGAGATTTGCAATTTCTTCTTGATACTAATAAAACCAGAATGAATCACGATGTAAGAAGCTTGATTTGGACTCATAAATCAGTGGATAATCACCCTGAAGTTGAATCAATATCATAGGAGTTATGATGAAGAAGTTATCCCACTTTTAACCGAAGTGATTCCAGTTTACCCTGTTTGGAGATTTTGGCAATTTCTTCTTGATTCTAATCAAACCAGAATGAATCAAGATGTAAGAAGCTTGATTTGGACTCATAAATCAGTGGATAATCACCCTGAAGTTGAATCAATATCATAGGAGTTATGATGAAGAAGTTATCCCACTTTTAACCGAAGTGATTCCAGTTTACCCTTTTGGAGATTTGGCAATTTCTTCTTGATTCTAATAAAACCAGAATGAATCACGATGTAAGAAGCTTGATTTGGACTCATAAATCAGTGGATAATCACCCTGAAGTTGAATCAATATCATAGGAGTTATGATGAAGAAGTTATCCCACTTTTAACCGAAGTGATTCCAGTTTACCCTGTTTGGAGATTTTGCAATTTCTTCTTGATTCGAATCAAAACAGAATGAATCACGATGTAAGAAGCTTGATTTGGACTCATAAATCAGTGGATAATCACCCTGAAGTTGAATCAATATCATAGGAGTTATGATGAAGAAGTTATCCCACTTTTAACCGAAGTGATTCCAGTTTACCCTGTTTGGAGATTTTGCAATTTCTTCTTGATTCTAATAAAACCAGAATGAATCACGATGTAAGAAGCTTGATTTGGACTCATAAATCAGTGGATAATCACCCTGAAGTTGAATCAATATCATAGGAGTTATGATGAAGAAGTTATCCCACTTTTAACCGAAGTGATTCCAGTTTACCCTGTTTGGAGATTTGGCAATTTCTTCTTGATTCTAATAAACCAGAATGAATCACGATGTAAGAAGCTTGATTTGGACTCATAAATCAGTGGATAATCACCCTGAAGTTGAATCAATATCATAGGAGTTATGATGAAGAAGTTATCCCACTTTTAACCGAAGTGATTCCAGTTTACCTTGTTTGGAGATTTTGCAATTTCTTCTTGATACTAATAAACCAGAATGAATCACGATGTAAGAAGCTTGATTTGGACTCATAAATCAGTGGATAATCACCCTGAAGTTGAATCAATATCATAGGAGTTATGATGAAGAAGTTATCCCACTTTTAACCGAAGTGATTCCAGTTTACCCTTTTTGGAGATTTGCAATTTCTTCTTGATTCTAATAAAACCAGAATGAATCACGATGTAAGAAGCTTGATTTGGACTCATAAATCAGTGGATAATCACCCTAAGTTGAATCAATATCATAGGAGTTATGATGAAGAAGTTATCCCACTTTTAACCGAAGTGATTCCAGTTTACCTTGTTTGGAGATTTGGCAATTTCTTCTTGATTCTAATCAAACCAGAATGAATCACAATGTAAGAAGCTTGATTTGGACTCATAAATCAGTGGATAATCACCCTGAAGTTGAATCAATATCATAGGAGTTATGATGAAGAAGTTATCCCACTTTTAACCGAAGTGATTCCAGTTTATCCTTTTTGGAGATTTTGCAATTTCTTCTTGATTCTAATCAAACCAGAATGAATCACGATGTAAGAATCCTTGATTTGGACTCATAAATCAGTGGATAATCACCCTGAAGTTGAATCAATATCATAGGAGTTATGATGAAGAAGTTATCCCACTTTTAACCGAAGTGATTCCAGTTTACCCTGTTTGGAGATTTGCAATTTCTTCTTGATTCTAATCAAACCAGAATGAATCAAGATGTAAGAAGCTTGATTTGGACTCATAAATCAGTGGATAATCACCCTGAAGTTGAATCAATATCATAGGAGTTATGATGAAGAAGTTATCCCACTTTTAACTGAAGTGATTCCAGTTTATCCTGTTTAGAGAATTTGCAGTTTCTTCTTGATTTTAATCAAACCAGAATGAATCATTATGTAAGAAGCTTGATTTGGAATCATAAATCAGTGGATAATCACCTTGAAGTTGAATCAATATCATAGGAGTTATGATGAAGAAGTTATCCCACTTTTAGCCGAAGTGATTCTAGTTTACTCCTTTTAGAGATTTTGCAATTTCTTCTTGATTCTAATTAAACCAGAATGAATCACGATGTAAGAATCCCTATTTGGACTCATAAATCAGTGGATAATCACCCTGAAGTTGAATCAATATCATAAGAGTTATGATGAAGAATTTATTCCACTTTTAACTGAAGTGGTTCCAGTTTACCCTGTTTGGAGATTTTGCAATTTCTTCTTGATTCTAATCTAACTAGAATGAATCAATTTGTAAGAAGCTTGATTTGGACTCATAAATCAGTGGGTAATCACCCTGAAGTTGAATCAATATCATAGGAGTTATGATGAAGAAGTTATCCCACTTTTAATTGAAGTGATTCCAGTTTATCCTGTTTAGATAATTTGCAATTTCTTCTTGATTCTAATCAAACCAGAATGAATCATGATGTAAGAAGCTTGATTTGGAATCATAAATCAGTGGATAATCACTCTGAAGTTGAATCAATATCATAGGAGTTATGATGAAGAAGTTATCCCACTTTTAAACGAAGTGATTCCAGTTTACTCCTTTTGGAGATTTTGCAATTTCTTCTTGATTCTAATTAAACCAGAATGAATCACGATGTAAGAATCCCTATTTGGACTCATAAATCAGTGGATAATCACCCTGAAGTTGAATCAATATCATAAGAGTTATGATGAAGAATTTATTCCACTTTTAACCGAAGTGATTCCAGTTTACCCTGTTTGGAGATTTTGCAATTTCTTCTTGATTCTAATCTAACTAGAATGAATCAAGTTGTAAGAAGCTTGATTTGGACTCATAAATCAGTGGGTAATCACCCTGAAGTTGAATCAATATCATAGGAGTTATGATGAAGAAGTTATCCCACTTTTAATTGAAGTGATTCCAGTTTATCCTGTTTAGATAATTTGCAATTTCTTCTTGATTCTAATCAAACCAGAATGAATCATGATGTAAGAAGCTTGATTTGGAATCATAAATCAGTGGATAATCACTCTGAAGTTGAATCAATATCATAGGAGTTATGATGAAGAAGTTATCCCACTTTTAAACGAAGTGATTCCAGTTTACTCCTTTTGGAGATTTTGCAATTTCTTCTTGATTCTAATTAAACCAGAATGAATCACGATGTAAGAATCCTTATTTGGACTCATAAATCAGTGGATAATCACCCTTAAGTTAAATCAATATCATAAGAGTTATAATGAAGAATTTATCCCACTTTTAACCGAAGTGATTCCAGTTTACCCTGTTTAGAGATTTTGCAATTTCTTCTTGATTCTAATCAAACCAGAATGAATCATGATGTAAAAAGTTTGATTTGGACTCATAAATCAGTGGATAATCGACCTGAAGTTGAATCAATATCATAGGAGTTATGATGAAGAAATTATACCACTTTTAATTGAAGTCATTCCAGTTTATCCTGTTTGGAGATTTTGCATTTTCTTCTTGATTCTAATTAAAACAGAATGAATCACGATGTAAGAAGATTGATTTGGTCTCATAAATCAGTGGAAAATCACCCTGAAGTGGAATCAATATCATAGAAGTTATGATGAAAAAGTTATCTCACTTTTAACCGAAGTAATTCCAGTTTATCCTGTTTGGAAATTTTGCAATTTCTTCTTGATTCTAATTAAACCAGAATGAATCACGATTTAAGAAGCTTGATTTTGACTCATAAATCAGTGGCTAATCACCCTGAAGTTGAATCAATATCATAGGAGTTATGACAAAGACATATCCCACTTTTAACTGACGTGATTCCAGTTTATCCCGTCTGGAGATTTTGCATTTTTTTCTTGATTCTAATTAAAACAGAATGAATCACGATGTAAGAAGCTTGATTTGGACTCAAAAATCAGTGGATAATCACCCTGAAGTGGAATCAATATCATAGAAGTTATGATGAAGAAGTTATCCCACTTTTAAACGAGGTAATTCCAGTTTACCCTGTTTGGAGATTTTGCAATTTCTTCTTGATTCTAATCAAACCAGAATGAATCACGATGTAAGAAGCTTGATTTGGACTCATAAATCAGTGGATAATCACCCTGAAGTTGAATCAATATCATAGGAGTTATGATGAAGAAGTTATCCCATTTTTAATTGAAGTGATTCCAGTTTATCCTGTTTAGAGATTTTGCAATTTCTTCTTGATTTTTATCAAACCAGAATGAATTATGATGTAAGAAGCTTGATTTGGACTCATAAATAAGTGGCTAATCACCTGAAGTTGAATCAATATCATATTAGTTATGACGAAGAAGTTATCCCACTTTTAATTGACGTGATTCTAGTTTACCCTGTTTTGAGATTTGACAATTTCTTCTTGATTCTAATCAAAGCAGAATGAATCACGATGTAAAAAAGCTTTATTTGGAATAAAAAATCAGTGGATAATTACCCTGAAGTTGAATCAATATCATATGAGTTATGAAGAAGAAGTTATCCCACTTTTAACCGAAGTGATTCCAGTTTATCCCGTCTGGAGATTTTGCATTTTTTTCTTGATTCTAATTAAAACAGAATGAATCACGATGTAAGAAGCTTGATTTGGACTCAAAAATCAGTGGATAATCACCCTGAAGTGGAATCAATATCATAGAAGTTATGATGAAGAAGTTATCCCACTTTTAAACGAGGTAATTCCAGTTTACCCTGTTTGGAGATTTTACAATTTCTTCTTGATTTTAATCAAACCAGAATGAATCACGATGTAAGAAGCTTGTTTTGAAATCATAAGTCAATGGATAATCACCCTGAAGTTGAATTAATATCATAGGAGTTATAATGAAGAAGTTATCTCACTTTGAACTGAAGTGATTCCAGTTTATCCTTTTTGGAGATTTTGCAATTTCTTCTTGATTCTAATCAAACCAGAATGAATCACGATGTAAGAAACTTGATTTGGACTCATAAATAAGTGGCTAATCACCCCTTAAGCTGAATCAATATCATATTATTTATGACGAAAAAGTTATCCCACTTTTAACTGACGTGATTCTAGTTTACCCTGTTTTGAGATTTTGCAATTTCTTCTTGATTCTAATAAAACCAGAATAAATCACGATTTAAAAAGCTTTATTTGGAATCAAAAATCAGTGGATAATCACCTTGAAGTTGAATCAATATCATAGGAGTTATGATGAAGAAGTTATCGCACTTTTAACCGAGGTGATTCTAGTTTACCCTGTTTGGAGATTTTGCAATTTCTTTTTTATTCTTATCAAACCAGAATGAATCACGATGTAAGAAGCTTAATTTACACTCATAAATCAGTGGATAATCACCCTGATGTTGAATCAATATCATAGGAGTTATGATGAATAAGTTATCTCACTTTTAACTGAAGTGATTCCAGTTTACCCTGTTTGAAGATTTTGCATTTTTTTCTTAATTCTAATAAAACCAGAATGAATCACGAAGTAATAAGCTTGATTTGGACTCATAAATCAGTGGATAATCACCCTGAAGTTGAATCAATATCATAGGAGTTATGATGAAGAAGTTATCCCACTTTTAACATAAGTGATTCCAGATTATTCTTTTTGGAGATTTTATAATTTCTTCTTGATCCTAATCAAACCATATTGAATCACGATGTAAAAAGCTTGATTTAGACTAATAAATCAGTGGATAATCACCCTGAAGTTGAATCAATATCATAGGAGTTATGATGAAGAATTTATTCCACTTTTAACCGAGGTGATTCCAGTTTACACTGTTTGGAGATTTTACAATTTCTTCTTGATTCTAATCAAACTAGAATTAATAACGATGTAAAAATCTTGATTTCGACTCATAAATAAGTGGTTAATCACACTGAAGTTGAATCAGTGTCATATGAGTTATAACGAAGAAGTTATCCAACTTTTAACCGACTTGATTCTAGTTTACCATGTTTTGAGATTTGACAATTTCTTCTTGATTCCAATCAAAGCAGAATAAGTAACGGTTTAAGAAGCATGATTTGGACATAAATAGGTGGATAATCACCATGAAGTTGAATCAATATCATAGGAGTTATGATGAAGAAATTATCCCACTTTTAACCGAAGTGATTCCAATTTACCATGTTTGGAGATTTAGTAATTTCTTCTTGATTCTAATCCAACCAGAATGAACAACGATGTAAGAAGATTGATTTAGACTCATAAATAAGTGGCTAATCACCCTTAAGTTGAATCAATATCATATTATTTATGACGAAAAAGTTATCCCACTTTTAACTGACGTGATTCTAGTTTACCCTGTTTTGAGATTTTGCAATTTCTTCTTGGAATCAATATCATAGGAGTTATGATGAAGAAGTTATCCCACTTTTAACAGAGGTGATTCTTGTTTACCCTGTTTGGAGATTTTGTAATTTCTTTTTTATTCTTATCAAACCAGAATAAATCACGATGTAAAAAGTTTGATTTACACTCATAAATCAGTGGATAATCACCCTGAAGTTGAATCAATATCATAGGAATTATGATGAATAAGTTATCTCACTTTTAACTGAAGTGATTCCAGTTTACCCTGTTTGGAGATTTTGCATTTTTTTCTTAATTCTAATAAAACCAGAATGAATCACGAAGTAATAAGCTTGATTTGGACTCATAAATCAGTGGATAATCACCCTGAAGTTGAATCAATATCATAGGAGTTATGATGAAGAAGTTATCCCACTTTAAACCTAAGTGATTCCAGTTTATTCTTTTTGGAGATTTTATAATTTCTTCTTGATTCTAATCAAACAAGAATGAATCACGATGAAGAAGCTTGATTTGGACTCATAAATCAGTGGATAATCACCCTGAAGTGGAATCAATATCATAGGAGTTATGATGAAGAATTTATCCCACTTTAACCGAGATGATTCCAGTTTACACTGGTTGGAGGATTTTGCAATTTCTTTCTTTGATTTCTAATCAAACCAGAATTAATCACGATGTAAAATCTTGATTTGGACTCATAAATAAGTGGTTAATCACCCTGAAGTTGAATCAGTGTCATAGGAGTTTTAACGAAGAAGTTATCCAACTTTTAACCGACTTGATTCTAGTTTACCCTGTTTTGAGATTTGGCAATTTCTTCTTGATTCCAATCAAAGCAGAATAAGTAACGATTTAAGAAGCATGATTGGACATAAATAAGTGGATAATCACCATGAAGTTGAATCAATATCATAGGAAGTTATGATAAGAAATTATCTCACTTTAACCGAAGTGATTCCAATTTACCAATGTTTGGAGATTAGTAAATTTCTTCTTGATTCTAATCCAACCAGAATGAATCACGATGTAAGAAGATTGACATAGACTCATAAATCAGTGGATAATCACCCTGAAGTGGAATCAATATCATAGGAGTTATGATGAAGAATTTATCCCACTTTTAACCGAGGTGATTCCAGTTTACACTGTTTGGAGATTTTGCAATTTCTTCTTGATTCTAATCAAACCAGAATTAATCACGATGTAAAAATCTTGATTTGGACTCATAAATAAGTGGTTAATCACCCTGAAGTTGAATCAGTGTCATAGGAGTTTTAACGAAGAAGTTATCCAACTTTTAACCGACTTGATTCTAGTTTACCCTGTTTTGAGATTTGGCAATTTCTTCTTGATTCCAATCAAAGCAGAATAAGTAACGATTTAAGAAGCATGATTTGGACATAAATAAGTGGATAATCACCATGAAGTTGAATCAATATCATAGGAGTTATGATGAAGAAATTATCTCACTTTTAACCGAAGTGATTCCAATTTACCATGTTTGGAGATTAGTAATTTCTTCTTGATTCTAATCCAACCAGAATGAATCACGATGTAAGAAGATTGACATAGACTCATAAATCAGTGGATAATCACCCTGAAGTTGAATCAATATCATAGGAGTTATGATAAAGAAGTTATCCCACTTTTAACCGAAGTGATTTTGTTTACCTTGTTTAGAGATTTTGTAAATTT